>LZPO01117636.1:4283-30074 GCA_001675575.1 Neotoma lepida
TCGTGGGCAAGATGTGCTAGGCCCTGGTTGGAACTATCTTAAAAATAATGAGCCTGGTTTTACATTTTCCATTGAGAGAAAATGGCTCATTTAAGACACTTTTAAATCAAAACCTGGATTAAAAAATAGCTCATTTACTGAGTACTTGCTAATATATATATACTGAGTATATTATATATACTATTATAACTGTTAAGAGCTCTTGCTGGCAGCGTCATACCTTCACAGATGTTAAATCCTACTTTTTCAGGACTCTGACATATACTGAAGAACAGCTGAGACATCCAGCCTCATGGTCTGAACAACTGCTGGATTCTTGGACTTCCCATTGGTAGCCAGCCATGTTGGATTAACTGGACCACAGCCTGTAATCCACTCTAATTAATCATATATATAATATATACATATATCTTATACATATAGCATATATAACACATAGTATAAATAATATGTATGTAAAATATANTAAATGAATATATGTATTCATTTTATTTCTGTTCTGTTTCTCTAAGAACCCTGACTAATGCAGAATACATGTTTTTGTAAAACCTTCCTTAATAATCTTGTATTATCCCATTTAACATACAAGTATATATTTTTATTTACATAATTTTTATTCTAGATTATAGAATTTATTAGACTTACACTAATTATGAAAATATTTAATAGAAACAGTGTACATAGTGCCTTATGTACATTCACCTATCTAATATTTGTTGACTAAATCAATGAATACATAAACCGATAAATGCTAACCATCTGCTTAGTCTTCCATGACCAACAACTCTGGATTAGCTGTTCTTCCTGTGTGTTCCCATAGCTTGTGAACCTTTACCTCCAAAATGTTTATCATACTCCAGTTGCTCATTTACCTCTCAGCACCCTCATTAGTCTGGCAGACTGCTTACCCTGTGTACCCTGTATATCCAGCACTAAACCTGGTGTTAATAACATAGGGACTGCTCAATAAATATTTATCACATGAATAATTTCAGCTTTAAAACATCATTTGGATAAAATATACTCTACCTAATAATCAAGAAGGCCGTTTCAGTTTACTGTCACTCAGTGCAAACCTTTTGTTTACCAAAGAAGAAACTGGCAGTGGGGCAGGGGGGGTGGGGTGGGGATAAGACTAGCTCAAATTAGAGGCATATAGCTGAGGAGCTATTAGCATTGAGAAAATATCAGAATCTTGAAAAAGACAACTAATAATGGAATGTCATTGAATTCTACATTTGAAGTCACTTGTGGTGTCAAAACGAATTGCAGTGGCAAAAAGCACCTTTAGGAAGGTATTTCTCTAAGTGGAAAACACGCAAGAAGATTGAAAGTTCACTAAATTTTGTTTTTCAAGAAGGCTGATGTCTTACTTTGCCTTTTATTTCTGTGATAAAAGCACCATGACCAAAAGCAACTATGAGAGAAAAGAGTTTTTTGTTTTTGTTTTTGTTTTTTTTTACAGCTTACAGTTGTAGTCCATCAGGAAGTGAAGTCAGGGTAGGAACTCAAGCAGGGACCTAGAGGCAGAAACAGAAGCAGAGGCTGTGGANGAATGCTGTTTACTGGCTTGCTCCCCAAAGCTTGCTCAACCTGTTTTCTTATAGAACTCAGGATCACCTGTCCAGAGGTCAGAGATGGCCCTGTACCCAGTAAGCTGGGCCCTCCCATGTCAATCATTAATCAAGAAATACCCTACAGACTTGCCTACAGGCAATTGATGGAGGCATTATCCCAACTGAGGTTCCTCTTCCTTGATAATTCTAATTTGTGTCAAGTCGACAAAAAACTAACCAGGATAATTGGCCCGCTTGTCTGTTTGTCACATCAATACAACACTATTAAACAGTAATTTTTACTTGTTTATCCCTAAGATCTCATATCAATATCAACATCATAATATAAAATATTCCAACTTTTAAAAGTCCCACAGTATTTAAAAACTCAAACATTTTAAAAGTTCAATCTTTTAAAAATATCCTAAGTCTATTCATTGTAGGCACCTGTAAATCAAAATGAAGTTAAATACCTTCTTATTTCAAGAGGGAGGAATCGAGGCCCAGTCACAATCAGATCAAAGCTAAACCAAGCTCCAACGGTGTAAATCCAATCCTATAGCTCAACNTTTTGCACCTGAAATTTACTCATGGTGTTCTGGGCTCCAAAGAGGTTAGGCAGCTCCACCTCTTGGGGTCTGCCATTGCAGACATGCAGCATCTCTTGTAGGCTTAGGCCAACAAGAGGACCATTGTACACTTACTACTGTTCTTGGCAGTGATCTATGGTTCAGCCATCTCCAATATGTTGGGNTCTGCACTACAACTGGGCTGCACCTTCACCAATACCTCTCCTAAGCCTTCTTCGGGGACTCTGACCTTGCTACATAGTGCCAAACGTCAGCTTCTCTCCCTGACCCTGTAAATCCGGGGTTGTCACTGTAATTGAGGCTACACCTTTACCAATGGCCTCTCCTGGTGCCACAGCTCACCTATTCTCCATGACTCCTCCCTGCCTTTGAAACCAGTGTCACCTGGAAGACTTTTCCACATTCAGCTGACAGCATGAGTTGCAGCCTTGGCCTTCTCTGGACCATAGCTTCTGTGTGCTGACTATGAGGAAACACTCCCAGAAAATTCCACTTCAGTGATGCTGATATCTTCTTAATCACAGNTGACTTAACTCCAGCTAACCAGAGTCATTTGTTCCAGTCAAAGTTTCATTTCAGTGGTATTGGTCTCTTCTTAACCACAGCTAATTCTTTAGCTCTAGCTGACTGGATAGATACACCAGATTCTTAATATAGAATATCACATGAGTGGCTCCCATAGTCTTTGAGGCACTCTCAAACTCCCCTCTGAAGTGTCACAAGCCAGGCCTCCATTTCTTCCAAGATAATGCACGTTCTCAATTATCTTCCAAGTTTCCACAACAGTTCATTAATCCCTAACACTCAGTGTGTTTTTTGTTTTGTTTTGTATTGTTTTGTTTTTTTTCCAGCTCAATGTTTCAAACTCCTTCCACACTCCTGCCCTAAATAACATGGTCAGATTTGGCACATCATTCCCCATACTCTTGGCACCAATTTTTGTCTTGGTTTGTTTTCTATTGCTGTGGGTAAATACCATGACCAAAAGTAACTTCCAGAGGAAAGGGATTATTTCAACTTTTAGTTGTAGTTCACCATGAAGGGAAGTCAGGGCAGGAATTCAAATCATTAATCAAGAAAATACACTACAATATGATGGTGGCATTAACTGAGGTTCTTCTCAGATAACTAGTGTCAAGGTGACAACTAACTACCTGGGACAGCTGAGCAACATCCTTCTTCCTAAGGCCACACTTGTATGTGACAGGCATGTAGGGGAATGTGCTAGTGTGATTTGCAGCAGGTATGGGCTTAAAATGCCGTGTTGTGTTGAATTGACCTTCTGGTTAAGGCAATGGTGTACTCTAGGTTTGTTCAGGGTATATATATCCTAAGTATTGAAAGACCTACGCCCTAAACAAGGCAGGATGGCTAGTTACCTCAGCTCTAGTCTCGTTCAGTCATTGATGCTGGACAGGAAGCAAAACTTGGCAAGTTAAGCATCTAGTGTTGACAGGTGATTTAAACACTTGAATACCAGCTGTACCAGTTAGTTTTTGTCAACCTGACACAAACTAGAGTCCCCTAGGAAGAGAAAACTGTGCCTGAGGAATCACCTCCCTCAGATTGGCCTGTGTGCATGTCTGTCGGGCATCTTCTCGATTACCACTTGATATAGGGTGGCCCAGCCCATTGTGGACAGTGCCATCCCTGGGTTCTGTGAGGAAGTTAACTGACCAAGTCAGAGGAAGCCAGCCAGTAAGCTGCATTCCTCCATGCTTTCTGCTTCAGTTCCTGCCTCCCGGTTCCTGCCTTGGCTTCCTTTGGTGATGGACTGTAACCTGTACTGTAAATAAACCCTTTCCAACCTGACTTGCTTTAGGTCATAGTGCTTATCACAGCAACGGAAGAGTAACTAGAACACGGGCTTTTAGCCTTTTCAGAAACAACGTGGAGGTATTCTTTGACAGACACTCCAACAGATGGCTGATAAATGGATTCACTCTGTGTCCTACTCAAAGCCCTGACGGAAGTTTGTTGATTAGAAAGGAAATAGGTCTAGACAATTGAAAGGTCCGGAAGCAACAGAAAAATAGAGTTAGTTGGTAAGTGACTTTCAATTGATGTCTTCTTTTATTTTCACCAGAAAAGAATCATATTAAGGCTACAATTTCCATTCTCCTCATTCTAATTGAAGGTGATGGTAAAGATAAGNGNATTTGCAGTTCATCGTTCTAAATAATTATTCAAATCACTTGACAATAAAGATATTTCAGCCACCTCAAATATTAAATGTGTTGTATATGATTGAGCTCAGATGTAGGTTCTTAATTTGAATACTATATTAAAATGTAGATATTGGCTGCTAGAAGATGCAACCACTATTATGGGTATGTCATGATCTGAGGAGTATGTATGGAGATGCAGGATTGATGGGAACATTTCTAACTTCTTTGCTGTTTAGCTAATACAAACAGTACCCAGGCACCAGCTATATTGAGAAAATTTTCTTTCTACTCTACTCATTCAGTGTGTGTTATGACACAATTGAGATCAAGCAAAGGCTCAAGCCATGTCCCCTGGGGTAGGATTGCATAGTGTTGACCTTCCAAATTGGGGTTTGATATTGTCTTAATCATGACCTTGTAGGACATGAGAAATGATTGCTAAATAGCAAAAATCCTAATTTTTATACCTCTAATATATAATGGTTATTACATTTTTTCTAGTTTGTTGTAAAATACCATTTAAACAATATTGTAGAGTGTAATAGTTAACTGTAATCTGTACTCTAGAGTAGTTAACACTTGAAATATTATAATGATGAATGTGTACTTTTCTGGCAGTTAATTAGCATTAGAAAGAATTTTTCAAATCCCTACCATATGAAAGCTTATCTTAATTTTTCTTCCTTTTTAAAAGAACGTCACAAGTTTTGTTAATTATGACAAAAGATGTAGAAGTGAATTTTTACTTTTTGATAGTACAAAAAATTTGAAGTATGTATATCAACTAAAACCAGTGGTTTCTTTTGAACTGTTGGACCAATTGGGAGTCGGAATATCTTGAGTGACAACCTATAGCTTTGTGCAGATACACACATCTTTGGGTTCTCGTAAGTACTACTGAAAGAGTAGAGTGGCCTGAGGCCAACATAAAAAATAGAGGGCTACATACTTTTCTTAGAGTACTTAAAGCCTGTGAATCAAATTAACAAATCATTCAATGAAATGTATTCTTTTCTCTACCTTGTTGACTGCATGTTCATAACAACAGATTAAAAGATGGNTAGAGCCACACAGTTTTTCTAAGATTAGTCTAGAAAGTGAGCATGTGTTTCACTGATAGAGCACTTGCCTGCCTCCCAACCACAGGTATTATTGTCTGGTGTTTTAATGGTGGAAAGGTGGTTTTTAAATGATTAATAGCATAAAGATATATATAATTTTTATTTTATTTTTTTTGAAACAGGGTCTTTCTATGCAGCCCTGGTTGNCCTGGAACTCGATATGTGTAACAAACTGGCCTTTAGTTTTTGCCTTAGCTTCACAGGTGCTGAGATTATGGGCACACTCTGCCATATCTGTCTGTGATTTATATGATTATTAGTCATATAATTTAAATTATATAATTATAGCCCATGATTATATAATTATTGTTATATGGTCATTGAACACAATTATTGTTATAAATATTTACTTCAGTAAAGCCACTGGTTGGTTTGTCCTTACTAAAATTATCACATAATTTGTGTTTTGTTGGCAGTATTGATCAAAATATGAAAAATGCAGTTATAGTCAAAGCCCAAAAGAGTGAATGTGCTTTTCTTTCTAAACTATAAAAGTAAATATTGAACATTGAGAAATTATGAAGTTATGTTCATGTATTTAGATTACAAAAATTTAGAATTATAAAATTTTAAACTATATATGAATCTAACAACTTCAAATTTTAAAATAAAACTATCCACATAGAATTGACACTTTAAACTTAATGTTTTGAGAATATAATCAAATTCTATTATATTTGAAAAAGTGAATTATTTCCTTATACTGAAGCCACTTCTGTGTCTGATACCAGCAGACATCACAGCCTGGAAACTATATTCAGGGCATTTGGGACTGAAGNGTTTTCCTGGAGTCTTTCATTGCTGGAGTGGTGCAGAGTGTTCCAGGTTATTAATACTATACTGAGTTGTTAGATCTCAAGTGGTAAGAAGTATCCATTTATCTCTTAAAACATTTTTCAATTTTATTAGCCAATGTATTAATTGNTTTTATGTGGCTTTGATAGTCTAGAATTTCTAANTCTTGGCAGAGACCCAGCTTTCCAGAGTCTGAAGGTGTAGTCATCACTNTTCTGTTGCAGTGGTATGACACCGGGAACCAAGGCAACTTACAGAGTAAAGACCATGCTTGAGTTTACAGTTCTAGAGGGAGAGGAGTCCATGATGTCAGACTGGATGGCAGCTGGAGGTGAAAGCNGAGANCTTACATCTCAAGCAGCAAGCATGAAGAGAGAGCNTGGNNCGAATGGTACACCACTTTGAAACTGCAAAGCTGGTCTAACAAGGCCACACCTTCTAAACTTACCCAAACAAAGCCACCAGCTGGGGACTAAGTATTCAAATCCCTGAGACTAATAGAGGACATTCTCTTTCAAACCACCATAAAGGGTGATGGTACTGTTTTNCCAACTAACTTTTGTCTTGAAAGGTGGTGGATGCCTGTACTTACTCTAATGTCTCCCAGGCAACACACTTTGTAGGGTTCATACAACATGGTAAATGACTTTTTGTGCCCTTGGGCTGACTCATCTTTGTATGTGTGGNANAATTCCAACTGAGACTTCTGTTCCTGGTAACATTCCACATCATTGTGAGATTCTGGAAGAACGACCAACCTTTCCTCTAACTCAAATTCTTTGGGGGCAATCAAAAAAATCCTGTCATTGTAAATATTAAATCAGTTGAATTGAATTCTTCTGAGTGGAAATGTGACAAAGTCTCTAAATTTGTGCAACAAAATAGATTCTTCTTTCAACCATGAGTTAAGTGAAGAAGCTGAATTTCTGTGCTGGCTTGTAAAGTTTATTACATGTGACTTTGTAACCCCTCTTAGCGGTTAGGGATATAGTCTAAGATCTCACCAGCCACTTACGGCAGCTTTACTCTGTGATGAACTCCCAGTGTTTCCACATAGTTTGTATTTCTCTTATTTTCTTGATGTACTAGAACAGTTATTACTCCTCACTGATAAGTTTTTTACACCTGGATAAGCCTCTCCACCGACACAGCAATCTGAATCAGACCAAATTAGGATAGGCCAGGTTTAATGGACAAAAATGTCTCCGGGTGATTCCCTGGCCTCTCAGAGAGGAGACTGGGTCCAGAGACCAGAAGAACCACGCATCTGTTTTCCGGGATGCCACGTAAATAACCCGAGGGAGTGGTCTTGAGCCTCTCTGGGGAGGAGTGGTGTTTGGCTGGCTTTGAAGGGGCCGGTTCAGCATCGAGCGGCCCAGTGCCAGCCTGCTGCTTGGGCTGCGCATGGGCTAGGAGTCTGGGTGGCTTTGGTGTCAGTGGCGCTGGGGCGGAGCCTGAACTATGCAGGAAGTGGGATGGGCAATAGGGCACCAAGCTGGAGTACGGCCCAGCGGCTGCGTCCGGAAGTGGACCCACCTAGTAGGAAGCAACGCTGCCTATGGCCAGTGGGCAGACATTGCATGGCAGGCGGGGAGGTTGCCCACTCAGAGCAGGACACCAGGGGCTGAGGTGGAGCTCCCACCAAACACTTACCAAGCATTTACACAGGGAAACTCATTTGACAACCTTGTGGTAGCCTTCCAGCTTTTCTGCATAATTAATAATTCTGCATCAGAGAATATATGTATTTATATACAATGAATTTATTGACATTTTTGCTCATAGATTTTTAGGTTTGTTGCTTTTTTTTCTTGTGGGATGTAAAGGGCCAGGGTTTTATATAGGTTTGCCTTGATTCCTAGGCTCAGTTGAGCCTCTTGTCTTAGACTAGCTGGGCCCACAGGCATGCACCACTGTATCTATCTAAACTTTTTAAAGTTTATCTTTAAAGAGTATAACTAAGTCTCTCTCTCTCTCTCTCTCTCTCTCTCTCTCTCTCTCTCTCTCTCTCTCTCTGTGTGTGTGTGTGTGTGTGTGTGTGTGTGTGTGTGTGTGTGTGTTTGAGACAAGGTTTCAAGTCCCCAGGCTGACCTTGATGAACTCTGCATGCAGTCAAAGATGCCCTGGAACTACTGAACCTCCTGCCTCTACTTCCTGAGTGCTAGGACAGGCACCACCATTCCCAGTTTATGTTAACTGTTTTAAGTGCAAGGTTTTATAGTGTTAAATATCTTCAAATTGTGCAACAAAACTGCCGAGCTATTTTATCTTGAAAATACATAGCCATATACGATTGAAACTACCACTTTCCTGTTCCCTTCAGTTCCAGACAGATAACACTTTACTTCTGTCTTTATATATGCTTCTTCTACATAGGATCATACACTATTTGTCCATCCATGTATGTGTGTGTGTGTGTGTGTGTGTGTGTGTGTGTGTGTGGCTTATTTCCCTTGATGCAATGTCTTTAGGACTCATTCATCTTGTAGCATTTGTCAGAATTACCATCATATTTAAAGTGGAATAACATACATTTGGATTGGACACTAGTTGACCCTCATCTTTGATTATTGTAAATAACAGGCTATGGACATTGCTGCATATACCTAGTTCGAGATAATTTTCTGTTCTCACTTGACAGCACATAGAAATTCTTTCAAGCTAACTAACATAGCTATACTTNTATTACTTATAATTAATATACTTATATTACTCCTTTTAATGNTTCCATGGTATTTTGTGGTGTGACTATCATACTATAGTCAGACATTTTGCTACCAATGGGCATCATTTTCTCAGGGCTTTGATCAATTTTTTTTTCCTTAATGACACTACATACAAGAAAAATTTCTTGGACATGTCTTTAAATACTAGTGCTTATGTTTCTCTGGATTAGTGGATTTAGGTTTTTTATGTATGATTTGAATGGTAAATGTAATCTTTCTAATATGGTACAGCACGCAAAAACAGAATCCTGCTGATTAAAAAGTCTCACATTTGAGCCAACAGAATGCTATTATATATGCTTCCAAGGAATGATGCGCCTAGCAACCAGAAATGTCAACAGCATGCTTCTATGGCAATAACAAATGTTTAAGCTNCACAAAAGAATCTAATACTGAAGAGTTCAGGCGAGATTTTGTCACTGGCTGGAAATGAAAGAAAATACTTTTTCTTTGTTATTTTAACAAGATATTATTGCAATATGAAGAACTAAATTTCATTACTTGTGACATTTTGGACACTTGGTTGCTGAAGATGTAATTTTGTGTTTCTCTGGGACCAATTTCTTTCTGCTTTAGTGTTCACTAGGTTAATTTATAATTTTCCACAACTATCTCCCTTGTTCCCACTCAGCTGTGAGATCAAAAGGAAGCTAACAAGTAATTATGAAGCTGTTTATAGAATTGAGACCCAGGGAAGTTTCTTCATGTTCTCTTTGATTTACCATCACTGTGTATGTGTTTGTGTGTGTAGTATTGGAGCTTATGTCTTTCTACTGTTTTATGGCTTATCCTCCTCTGACTCTAAAGGAATTCAAATCAAACTTGATATTCCAGGTGTGTTGTATCTGATCCACATGAAATGAGTGCCTGCTACCCCCATCTCTATCCAAAATGAAAGCCTCTTTTTTTTGCCTCTCAAATTTCTAAATTGGTGCAGTTATACTTTTCTGATATGTATTCCAACTTCCATGCAAGGTGCTAACCAGGCATCCAAACTCTCTACCCAGTTGGCTGGGCAGCTTTCTGGCCCTTAGCCATGGGCTGGTAAAGGAATGTATGTGAAGATTTGAGAGGCCAATTGAAAATTAAGACTATATGAGAAAGTAAAGTTCTACTTTTCCCTCAATGATTTTAGTTTAATGATTTCTAAAATCTCAAAGTCTGCAACTAACAAGTCCTCCTTACCCCAACAAAGGCATGCTCCAGTTCCCCTGTTTAATCTAAAACTTAAATAACTGAATATTCCTACCCAGAGTCTTGTTTTGCCAGAAAGATCATTTGGATATTGAAAGTAGGTGTTACAGACAGATTTGTTCACATTCTCAAAGTTTCTGTGTAGAAACCTCAAAATGTGACTGTATTGCNGATAAGGCCTTTAGATATATAAGTAAGACAATTGAGGTCATGTGGGAGGACNTGATCCAGTATGACTGGTGTCCTCTCAAAAAGAGTTCAGGATACAGAGGCCATATAGACCGAGAGGGACTATGCATGGACACAGAAAATGCAATGACTTCCAAGCCAAGATGAGATATCTCCAAAGAAGCCAGACCTGATGACACCTTGCTCTTGAACTGGTTGGTTCCAGATATGTGAAAAAATAAGTTGATATTGTTTAACACACACAGTGGTAATTGTGATGGCAATTGGATCGCAGCAAAATCAGGGGAGCAATGGAGCAGCTCAGCTATCTTCAGCCTCCTTGTCTTAGGTATCAGTGCTGTCTCAGATAGAGAATTCCCCATGCCCTCTGGATATGGCAACTGGATTTGCTGGTCATGTGGTCCCAGCCGCTTTGAAGCTGGGCTTCTTTCCTAGCACTGGTTTTTGTAAGTTTGCTCTTCACACATCTCATCTCCTGCAGCTGAGAGTGCTAACATGCGCTCCACAAAGAGGTTGCCGTCCTTCAGTTAGATCAAAACTTGTGGTTACCCTGAAAGGCCAGCTGCTCTGTGTGTGAAAGCAACTCTAACAACATATTTTACTAAGACATTTGATTTCTAGTGATTGGATACACTGTGAAAGATCATCAATATTTTCATTTTAATAACAAAGTTAATGATTAGTTGAAAGTTATTATTCTAAATCTATATAAGCAAAGCATTTTCACTTATGTTAAAATTAAGGTTATCTATGAAATATTTGTTACCTACTATAAAAAGCTTAATTAACACATCTTCATATCTAAGGGAAAAATAACTATTGATGTTTTAGATGGTAGACAGTTTTCCTCTTTGTTTTCACTGTTTCTTTGGTTTTTTTTTCTGGTGGTGGTTGTTCTAGGATCGAACCCAGGGCCTCACAGATGCTAGACAAGCGCCTGACTGCTGAGCTGCAGTTCCAGCCGTTTTTTTCATCTTTTATTTTGAACTAAGGTCTTGTTAAGTTGCCCGGGCTAGCCTTGAACTTGCCATCCTCCCATGTCAGCCTCCTGACTAGCTGGGATTAACAGGTCTGCACCAACAGGCCTAATCTCCCACTTTTGAATTATTCTCTAACAATAATTACATGGCTTGGCGCTATTGACTTTGAAGTATAGATAATATTAGGGTCTATCACTCCCATAATTCATCTCCCTCCAAGTAAAGCCAGAGTCCTTCCAAGGTCTGCTTTGTCTTCTTACAGCATACCATCTCTACAGACAAGCTCATCTCTTAATGGNGTTGTCTGTTTCTGTCCAGATGTACTGGATACTTTATCTTTCATCAAACATGTCAGAAGAATTGNGCCTAGGGTCCTTCCCCATGGTGGCTTTCTGTGCCTGGAATGCTATTTTCCTAGGTTTCCTAGGAGCTCCTTTTGTCTAAGCTCTTGTTTCAACATCTCGTCTTTTCCTGGAGGCCTGTCCTGAATTGCCCATCTGGAATTGCAACTGTCTCAATATTCTCCCGCCTTGCAGACTCCAAAATCTTCACTCTTTCCCAAGGTACAGGAATGCTGCTGAGCACNGTGTGCATGCTTGTAATACCGCTGCTAGAGAGGCAGAAGCAGGAGGATTGCTGTCAATTTNAGGCCAGCATGGTCTATGTAGTGAGATCTAGGCCCACCAGGGCTGCATAATAGAAAGTCCTTGTCTCAGAAGAAACAGGGAATGTTGGCTTTTTTTTTTTTTACTAGTGTATTTCAAAATTCTGAGCATGTACCAGAATATTACAGGTTCTCAATAGACAACCTGTTGGAAAACAGATGCACAACAAAGAAAAGCAATTTTTTTTTTACCAGTTACTTTTTTTATTGTTACTAAGAGGAATATGGTGAGGGGTTACTTACAGGAGCAGAAATGACACAAAAGCAGCTGCATCACAAAGAAAAACTCAGTTACATGAGTGACCACTTACAAAAGCTGCAACCCTAAAAGTTTCTATACAGCTTGCAGGGATTTGGTCACCTGAGAATTCTTCCTCTCTGAAGCTTGCCTGGTCAATNTCTTCCCCTAGCAGTTATTTATTTCTATTTGAACTGCTGGGGGTNGGGGGTGTNTCTGTGGAGAATCTTCCAGGTTTCTTTTCTCTCACACCTATGACCTTTTGTTTAACTCCTGAGTCTCATGAGCCTCTTCTTCCCTCTTAGAGGTAACGTTTTATTTTATTTATATTTATATTTATTTATTTATTTTTACTTTTTTAATATTTATTTTTTTTATTTAAAAGATCTTCCACTCCTTTTACATACCAACCTCAGATCCCCCTCTCCTCCCTCCTCCCATCCCACCAGCTCCCCCACTCAACCCACCCCCACTCCCACCTCCTCCAAATTTTTATGGAGCACGCAGTTGAGTTAGTGAGTGGAGCCGGCAAAGAACATGGCATGAGGGTGGTTTATTAATTATTTTAGCACAGGAGAGCCAAGAAATGATTCTGTCATGAGGGAAGAAAGGATGGACAGTGCTCCTTGAANGAAATAAAAAATCAAATGCTTTGTTGTTCTCAGAGCTCTGAGTCTCTCAATAATGGATGCTTATTCAAGCTTTCCCNTATCCCTTGTTTAAAAAAAAAAGTGTGTTGCANCACTGAAAAATTTCAGTGTTGATATATTTTTGGACTTTTGACACCTCATAAGCATTTCTAATCTTCTAAATTAATCAATCATATTTGTATTGTTAGCTCTCCTAATATTTCCTTAATTAACTCTGTAAATATGCCTTTTTCTTCTTCTTTTTGCCTTCTTCGTTCATTTAATAATTNTTCTGCCTTATACATTTGCTTAGTCCAAAAATGAGAATTACTACTCCCCATTTGCTTNTATCAGTGAAAGACGCTTACNGGAAAGAGCACACACTTAGCTTATAGATATAGATACGGATCCTAGCCCCTCAATGATNGGTAACAGTATGATTGAGAACATCTGGGAATCTCATCCCCTTACAAAACCTCACAAGGCTGTCANACANATTATAGCAATAAATCTGAATGGATAAATATTTGATAGTAGATGTCAAATAAACGTCCCATTGTAAGCGAGCAACGTTGAAGTAGGAAAATCTGTTTGTGAGGGTACTTTCTCTCACTTCTTTTCCAAGCTTATGNATTATTTTCACTTCCATTAACCAGTGTACAGGCTTGCAGCTCATGCTACTCACTCCACTTGAAACACTGATCAGCTAATGCTCTGTGAGTGCATTAGCTAGTGTGTATCCCGAGTCCTATTAGTTCCACGGAAAGCTGAACAAGCATGACAGTAGTTTACTGTCCCTTCCAATAGGTTTTTCATGATCTAGTGAAGATACAAAATGAAAACACACAAAATAATTAGAGAATAATAAAATAGTATCCAGGCAACACTGCCTAGGACTACAGTGANATAGAAGAACAGAGGGGGTTGGAGCAATTATAAGAACTCCTGGCAAATAACCTTTAGCATAAAAACAATATCAGTGGTCAGAAACACCTTCGCAACATTTAGTATGCTGTAAGTATAGTTATAAGGAATTTCTGCTCAGTAACTTTAAAATTCTCACCAAATTCCTAGGAAGAAAGTGCTAATTTTTATCTCACATTATGAAGGAGGAAGAAAGCAAGAAAGTACTAATTGTGGTCATTAGTATTTCCAGTCTTTGTTATCGAGACTGCAGAAGGTGACAGGGGGGTTAGTAAAGGCAGAGTCTGATCTATATGTTGCAAAAGAATCATCCCTATTGTCATAACCAAAGTACCTGGTGCTCAGCTGGTCCTGCGTGCTACCTCTTGCCTCAACACCCTTCTTTCAGCCTAAGTATTGCCATTCATCCTACTTTCTCCACTATACTTCTTCATTATNTCATTCAATATCGTTCAATACACTCATAGANATCTCATTCATTCCTTAAGGTTCCTNACAGCCTTTCCTCCTCATAAGTAGTCTTCACACTAATTCCAAATCTCAAGGGAAAATATTGTGTTTTCTTGGGGTGCTGCTTTTATTATCTCTATTCTTATTTACTATAAACTTTATCGTCCCTTTTTCATTTTCTATCTGCCCTACTTATTTCATATTTATACACACCAGTCACAGTGCCTGGTACATNTCNNAGCATACTACCTATTTATGCTATGCTATACTATANNTGGCATCGGATAAACACAAAATAAATTAATGAACAGAAACAAATATACTTTCTACTTCACAAAAGTAGAAAAGGAGTCTCTCAATAAAAAAGAAAAGAAGGAAAACATTTTTTAGACTTGATACCTTAAGTACAGAAGAAAGGAAAAGTATGGATGGAATGACAANTGGATGAAAGTCACTGTTTAAGAATGTGGATTGTGCCCTTTGTCTNAGCCTCCAACTGCAGGAGGTACTTCCTGGAGTCCCACCAGTCACTCCAACCAAGGAATCATATAGGTTATCTTCTCTCCTCTTCCTATCCTCCAATTCCATTCCCCGGGCATTATCCCCAACGTTGTAGCAGCCGTGGCCTCTCCTTTCTCTCTTCCTCCATTGCCAAGGGTCTGCACAGATTCTCATGGCTCATGCACATTTCTTTCCACCTGTGGGCCTTCTCAGCCCCTGTCTCTTATACACATCTAGATGTGTATAAGAGACAGCTCATGTCTGCACAGATTCTCATGGCTCATGCACATTTCTTTCCACCTGTGGGCCTTCTCAGCCCACCCTTCTTCTAGCCTATCCTGATTCCTTACCGTCAGCTCCCAATACTCCTAATACCTAGAAACACATTCTACCACGGAGCCCCAGAGGCAGGATCTCAGAAGCATCCCCTAGCAGACAAACCACAGCTACCACAGTCTCCTAAGAACCAGAGAGGCCAATAGAAACCAAGGAAGAGAACACCCACCCAACAAAGACATGACTGGATATCAGCACCTAGAATTACAATAATCTCAAACTCAAATGCCTAGATGCCAGCATAAATGCACAATCAAAACAGCCAGGACAATATCTCTCCACTAGAGCTCATCACTNCTACTACAGTAGGCCCTGAAAAAAATGTAATATAGCTGAAGCACAAGAAGAGGACTCCAAAAGGCTATTATGATTATGTTCAAAGACCTTAAAGAGGATATGAATAAATCTGTTAATGAACTCCGTGAAAACACAAACAACAGTAGAATGAAACAAAGTAAGCAGTTGGAATGAAAGTGGAATTGAAAACCGAAATAGAGGTAAAACTGGAACTGAAAAATTTGGGGACTTGACTAGGAACCTCAGACACAAGCCTCACTAACAGAATACAAGACATGGAAGAGAGAATTTCAGGCATTGAAGACAAATAGAAATGGATCCCTCAGTCAAAGAATGTGTTCAATCTTAAAAAAAATAAAATCTAGGAACAAAGCATCCAGGAAATCTGAGATACAGTGAAAATACAAAATCTATAAAAAGGAATAGAGAAGAACTTTGGTCAAAGGCACAGAAAATATTTTCCTCAAAATAATAGACATTGAGTAACCTAAAGAATGAGGTGTCTACAAGGTACAAGAAGCATACAGAACACCAGATAGACTGGACTGGAAGAGAAATTACAAATGACAAGAATAAAAACACTCAATGTACAGAATAAAGAATATTAAAACCTTAAGGAAAAGAGACAAGTAACATAAAAAGTAGACCCATTAGAGTAATACCTGACTTTCCCATTGAGATTCTAAAAGCTAAAAGGGCCTGGTTTGTGTTCTATAAACTCTAAAAGACCACAGATGCCAGCTCAGATTACTATACCAAGCAAGCATTTTAATCATAATAGATGAAGAAAGAAAGGCATTCCATGATAAAACCAAATTTAAGCAGTATCTACCTAGAAATCAAGTTCTACAGAAGGTGCTAGAACAAAAATTTCAACCTGAAAAGATTAACCACACCCAAGAAAATACAAGGAATAAATCACCTCAAACCAGCAAATCAAAAGAGGGATGAAAAAAAAAACTCAAATCACCACAACAAAATAATAGGAATCAACAAACAGTGCTCATTGATTGATGACTCTCAACTATGGGGGCCCACAAAGATTCTAATGAATCCTAAATGGTCTTATAATAAAATCTCGGAGCCAGATATCAGGGTGAAAGTTGAAAGATCAGAAAAGCAGAGCAAGCCACAGCCACCACCTCACCTCACCAACTCCTCAGCATGAAAGAGNGAGAGTTCCTGTCTCCTCCCAATTTCTGTTCCTTTCTCTGCCCAGCCATATCACTTCCTGTCTCAACCGTTTTAGTCCTGGGATTAAAGGTCTGTGATCCCAAGTGCTGGACTTGTTTCTGCCTGACTCTGTTTCTCTTTTAGACTGGATTAATATCGTGTAGCCCAGCATGGCCTCGAACTCACAGAGATCCAGACCGATATGCCTCTGCCTCCCAAGTGCTAGGATTAAAGGTGTGTGCCACCACTGCCTGGCCTNTATCCAGTGGCTTGTTCTGTCCTCTGATCTTCAGGCAATTTCATTTGTTCAAAATATTACCACAGTGCTTTGTTTCCATTTTGACTCAAAGACAGAGAGTAAGAGTTTGTGTTGCTCTCTAAGGCTGCATAATAGGATGTTTTGGCCAAAGGTGTGGTTACCAAGTGTCTTATGCTTCAAGGCCTAATTATAAGATGCTTTGCCCTAAGGCATGGTTACCAGGTGTTTAAAGAATTAAGAAAGGGTCGATACTTGTTTGGACTTTGATCTTGAAAGGGGGAGGTCTTTGCCCCTCCCCTTGCTGGTATATAAAAAGCTCATTAGGAATAAACTCGAGGCAACTGGGTATTGACCCAGGCCCTTCCAAAGCTATCCTGTGTCTCTGTCTTTTTCTGTGTCTGCATCTATATATCTTTGTAGTATTTCTCAATTCCTCACTCCTCCATTCAAGAACTCTTCTGTAGTGGTATTTGCTCTGCCCANGACCTTGGGCTATAGGGCCTGAAGGAGGTGGTGCCTCTTGCTCCTTTTGTATGTGACTTCTTAAAACCAAAGGGAGGAGGGTCAGATATCCTTTTTCCCTGCTCCTGCCTGCGAGGTAGATTCACTCCTGGTCAGATCAGAGGACAACTTCATNTGTCTACTCCATTCTGTATNCGTGAGTATATCTNCTCAATTTATATCTTAATAAATCCCTATTACCCATTAAATAGACTCATATGGATTGATCTTAATACCCTTTTGACAGGTTAGGGCTGGTCCTTGCTACTTAGCATCAATGATCTCAATTTCCAATAAAAAGACATAGTCTAACAGACTGGTTTTGAAAATAGGATCCATCTTGTTGCAGCCAAGAAACACACTTTACTACCAAGGATAGAAATCACCTCAGGGTAAAAAGATGGAAGAAGATATTCCAAGCAAATGGACCTATGAAGCAAGGTAGTGTAGCCACCTTAATATCTGACAATATAGATCAAACCAAAACTGATCAGAAGAGATGNGGAGGGCACTACATACTCATCAAAGAAAAATCCACCAAGAGGATATTGCAGTTCTTAACACGTATCAAATCCAAGGGCACCCAGGTTCATAAAAGAAACACTACTACAGCTTAAATCACATATTGACCTTCACACAGTGATAGTGGGAGACCCCACTCAAGATTCAAGATCTTCCATGCTCATGAATCAGTAGGATTAATATAGTAAAAATGGGCATCCAATCAAAAGCAATCTACAAATTCAATGTAATCCCAATCAAAATTCAGCTTCATATAGAAATACATAAATGCCAGGATACTAAAGCAGTCCTGAATAATAAAAGAANTACTGGAGGTTTCACCATTCCTGACTTCAAATTTTGCTACAGACCTAATAAAAACAATATAGTATTAGCACAAAAATAGACATACTGATCAATGGAATCAAATTGAAGACCCAGACATAAAACTATACACCTATGGACACCTGAATTTTTTTTTTATAAGAAGCCAGAAATACACAATGGAAAAAAGACAATATCTATAAGAAATGGTGCTGGTCAAACTGGACAGCTGTGTGTAGGAGAATACAAATAGATCCATACTTATCACCCTGCACAAAACTCAACTGAAATGAATCAAACCAACGTAAAACTAGAAGATACACTGAACCTGATAGAAAAGAAAGTGGGGAATAGCATTGAACTCATTGGCAAAGGAAAAGAGACTTTGAACAGAACACTGATAGCATGGACATTAAGATCAATAATTAATAAATGAGCCCTCATTAAACTGAAAAGCTTCTGCATGGCAAAGGGTACCATTATTTGGACAAAGCAGCCGCCTACAGAATGGGAAAAATAGTTCACCGACTACACATCTGATGGAGGGGTAATATTCAAAATATATAAAGAACTTAAAAAATTAGAAAGCACATAATTAAACAAACAGAATTCTTAAATGAGGAATCTCAAATGGCTGAGGAACAGCTAAAGAATGTTCAACATCCTTAGCCGTCAGGAAATGCAAATCAAAACTGTTTTGAGGTTTCATCTTACACCTGTCAGGATGACTAAGATCAATAAAAGAAATGATAGCTCATACTAGTGAGGATGTGGAATAAGAAGAGCACCCATTCCTAGCTGCNGGGGTTGCAAACTTGTAGAGCCACTATGTAAATCAGCGTGGTAGTTCCTCAGCAGTATTTAAATCAATTTACCTTCAAACTCAGCTATACCACTCTTGGGCTCATACACAAAAGATGCTTCATCCTACCACAGAGACACCCACTAAGCCATGTTCATTGCAGCTCTATTCATAATAGCCAGAAATTGGAAACAAACTAGATGGCCATCAATAGATGAATTGATAAAGAAAATGTGGTACATTTATATAATGAAATATTACTCAGTCATTAAAATAAACCATGAAATTCACAGGTACATGGTGGGGAGAACTAGAAAAAAAATCATCCTGAGTAAGGTAAACCTTAACCAAAAAGACAAATTTTGTTAATATTCGCTTGTATGTGGACTTTAGTTGTGAAGTCAATGATAAGCAAACTACAGTTCTTATAACTACAGAGATTAGGTAAAGTAAGGGACTGGGAAAGACTGGGTCACCCCAGGAGGAGGAAACNAAAGAGATTAGTTAGGGGTAGGTATATGAGGCAGGATCTGGAACCAGGAGGATCAAACAGGGAAGANGGAGGGAGCTGAGGGGGTAAGGGAAAGAACAGAGGGGGCAGCTAAAACTAAGGGACATTTGAGAGGTCCTATGGAAACCAAATAGAGTAGAAAGTTCTCAAAACATAATCATGTAGGAAAATGATCTAAGGAAAATAACCAAATAATGGGGGAGATTCGGAGCCCCAACTGGACATGTCTCATAACCAAATGAAGCTTCCAGTGCAGGGAATGGCTTGCATCTAATTGAGTTTTTGGTCAAAGGGACCATGGGAAACCCCAAAAAACCCAGACTATAGGTTGCTTCTCACAAACTGATGGCAAGGAATAATGTGCCAAGCCACCAGAAATGTCTACACAACTCATTGAACAATAGAGTATTTGTACTGGTCCCTACTTATAATAGCCTTCACACTATAGACTAGTGTTGTAGAATATTATTTTAAGATGTGTTACATTTGTTTATGCTNTGGAACATTCATTTAATGATGCAAAGATGTGTTACATTCTTTTATGTTGATTTGTTTAACTCTGTGAAGCTGTGTTACTCTGCCTGTCAAAAACACTTGATTGGTCTAATAAAGAGCTGAATGGTCAACAGTGAGGCAGGAGAAAGGATAGGCAGGACTGGCAGGCAGAGAGAATAAATAGGAGGAGAAATCTGGGAAGAGAAGAGGGAGGAGTGAGAAAGAGGAGAAGACTCCAGGGTCCAGCCACCCAGCTACACAGCAAGCCATGGAGTAAGAAGTAAAGAAAGGTATATGGAATAGAGAAAGATAACATCCTAGAGGCAGAAGGTAGATGGGATAATTTAATAATTAAGAAAAGCTGGCTAGAAACAAGCCAAGCTAAGTCCAGGCATTCATAAAAAAGAATAAACTTCCATGTAATTTATTTGGGAGCTGGGTGGCAGGCCTNCTCCAAAGAGCAAAGAGTAAAAAAACAACCAACAACAGACTAGTGTTCANGGTACTGGAAGGTCTCTGCNTGCTACCNTGGAAGAAACATAAACACCAATGCCTTCAGTCTACAAGGACGACCTGCCTGCAATTGTGCTAGTCCAATGGTGGCACAATGTTTGTGGAAGTAACCAATCAGTATCTGATTGGATCTAAGACCCACTCCATGAGATAGACCCCATCCCTGACACTGCTGCATAGCCAAGAACCTAAGACTAGATAGGCCAGTAACCTAGGGGAAAACAACATAGTACTCTTCTCCTAAAGGACGCAGCAATAAANTGACTCCTGATGACACTCTGCTATAGTCATAGTCCACTGCCTTGCTCAGCCATCATCAGAGAAGCTTCCTCCTGCAGTAGACAGGAAGAAATACAGAGACCCACAGCCAGGCAATGTGCATAGAGTGAAAGTCCTTTGAACACTCAGTCCTAAACGGGATGTCTCCTTCAAATTCCTCCCCTCGGGGCTCAGGGAACCTTGAAGAAAAAGAGGTGAAAAGAGTGTAAGAGCCAGAGGGGGTTGGGGGAGACTCAATAAACAAGGCCTTCAAACATGTTAGGACCAATACGCATATGAACTCACAGAGACTAGCACAGCATGCACAGGGCCTGAACTGATAGGGCTAGATGGGGTCCTAGAACTCAGAGAAGTAGACACAAACCCACATCCTTAACCTGGAAACTAGCTCCAGTTGAATTATTAGTTCTCTTCAATGGAGTCTCATTGGGATTTACCAATTCCTAAGTGTAGGCTCCATGCCCCATAGTAGATGCCACATCCATTTACCTGCAAATATCATGACTTCATTTGTTGATGACTGAACAATATTCCTGTTGGGCCCCCCAGTCCTCCCTCCGGGATGAGAAGTGAGACTGCATAAACATTGTGTTGTTTCCTCTAGCCTTGTTTGGCCAAGCAGATGCTGAGAAAATGAAGTTCGATCCNTTTACAAGGAGGTTAGAGAGATACATTGTGTTTTACCACTGCCCTTGGATGCTTTCCGTTCTGTGCTGTGGCCACAGGGGGCTGAGTTGTGAGGGATATTTAAGGTTCNCCTGAACGTCAATAAACTGCATTCTTCCTTCAAGAGTGACCCACGTCTCTTGTGCTTGCTTATTTTCAGGCTCCAGACCCTTGCACACCTTGCTGTCTAAACTGGCCAGGCACCACATGTTCCCAGGCACCACATGTTCCATTGTGAAAATGTCCCACNTTTTCTTTATCTATTCATCTGTTGATGAGCATCTATGTTGTTTCCAATTTCTCTCTTATGAACAAAGCAGCAATGAACATGATTGAGTAAGTGTCTCTGTAGTAGGATAAAGTGTCCTTTGGGTATATGAACAAGAGTGGTACAGCTTGAGGTAGATCAATTCTTATTGGAATTTTGATGGGGAGTGCATTGAATTTGTATATTACTTTTGGTAAGATGGTCATATTTACTATATTAATCCTACTGATCCATGATATTGCCTTAGCCACTATTCTATTGTTATGAAGAGACCATGGCAACTCTTACAAANCAAAGCATTTAATTGGGTGCCTTGCTTACATTTTCAAAGATTAGTTCATTATCATCATTGCAGGGACCATGGCAGCAGGGAGAATGGCAGCAGGCAGGCAGGCAGGCCACCATGGTATTGGAGAAGTAGCCATCTGTAGGCCAAGATAGAGAAAGAAAAACACTAGGCTGTCTGTGGGCTTTTGAAAACCTCAAAGCCCATGTCCAGTGGCACACTTCCTCCAACAAGGCCACACCTCCTAATCCTAACCCTATCAAAGAGTTCCACTCCCTAGTGAGTATGCAGACAAATATATGGCCTATGGGGACATTCTTATTCAAATCATCACAGATATCTTCTTCAATTTCTTTCAGGATCTTTAAGTTTTTATCATATAAGTCTTTCACTTGCCTGGTTAGA
Organism: Neotoma lepida; assembly: GCA_001675575.1. Taxonomy (NCBI): domain Eukaryota; kingdom Metazoa; phylum Chordata; class Mammalia; order Rodentia; family Cricetidae; genus Neotoma; species Neotoma lepida. The sequence goes on from LZPO01117636.1 coordinate 26,625, forward strand.
GTTACCTCATGATATTTTATATTTTTGGAGGCTACTGTGAATGGTGTTGTTACCCTAATTTCTTCCTCAGTCTGTCATTTGTATTTAGGAAGGCAACAGATTCTTGTGAGTTAATTTTGTATCCAGCTACTTTGCCAAATGTGTTTATCAGCTGTAGGGGTTNCATGGTGGAAGTTTTAGGGTCTCTTATGTATACTATCATATCATCTGCAAATAAAGATACTTTGGCTTCTTCCTCTCCAATTTATATTCCCTTGATCTCCTTCAGTTGTCTTATTGCTCTGGCTAAGACTTCACGTACTATGTTGAGAGAGTGGATAACCTTATCTTGTTCCTGATTTTAGTAGAATGACTTTGAATTTCTCTCTAAGTTGAAATTATCTATAGACTTGTAAATTGCCTTAATTATATTGAGAAATGTCAGGACTTTTATCATAAAGGGGTGTTGGATTTTGTCAAAGGCCTTTTTTTGCATCTAAGGAGATGATCATATGGTTTTTGCCTTTCAGTTTATTTATATGGTGCATTACATTTATCAACTTATGTATATAGAACTATCCCTGCATCTCTGGGATGAAGCCTACCTGATTATGGTGGATGATCTTTTTGATGTGTTCTTGAATCCAGTTTGGAAGTATTTTATTGAGAACTTTTACATCTTTGTTCATAAGGAAAATTGGTCTGCAATTATCTTTCTTTGTTGGATCTTTATACGGTTTAGGTATCAGTAATTTTGACTTTATAAAATGAGTTGGGCAATGTCCCTTCTGTTCCTATTTTGTGGAATAATTTGAGGAANATTGGCATTAACTCTTATTTAAAAGTGCAGTAAAACTCTATGGTAAAACTATCTGCCCCTGGGCTCTGTTTCACTAGGGATTATATGTCTGTTTAAATAGCTTATCTGATCTCAATTTAACTTTATTAGGTAGTATGTATTGAGCAAATTACTCATTTCTTTAGATTTTCCAGTTTGGTGGAGCACAGGTTTTTAAAGAATGCCCTTATGATTCTCNGGATCTCCTCAGCGTCTGTTGTTATGTCGTCACCCTTTTCATCTCTCACTTTATCAATTTAGAACTTATCTCTCCACCTTTTAGTTAATTTGGCTAAGGGTTTGTCAGTGAAAGTATATTTAAAAGAAAAGCAATAAGCAAGTGTAATACCATAGAAGTGCCGTGCACGAAGAGTTGAGAAAACGTGCACCGACAGAGAATGGCAGATAAATGGAGATAAAACCATTGCCTCTTCTGTGGTGAACAGCCCGTAACAAGTCCGCAGGAACACCGAGGGGCTTACACCCATTTCCCGCTTTGTACTCATTAGTGGTACACTCATAAAAGAAACTAGAGAGATGCTGAAATGTTTGAAAATGGTGTTTTTAACATGTGCTTAAAATAAATGAATATAAAGGCCTTTTTCCTAAGTAATGCTTGGCAAGAATGGGCTCCAATAAAGACAGAGTGACATCTTCATACTACAGAGAATGTGGAAACCTGTCTTTTCCTACAGTGTGGTTTCTACATCCTCATGNTTATCCCTGTGTAGTTAAGTCTGAGTGTGGTTAGGTTCGGGGAAGTACTGAGGGCTTGTGGACAGTCGCTGGATGGCTTTGCCTCTTGCTCCCCCTACTGTTCATGTTATGTTACTGCTGTCACTCATAAAAGCATACAGAAAAAGCACGTGCTAAGAAATCTAATTTTCAATATCAGATGAGCTTATATGGCACTTAATCTGATTAATTCNTCACTTTTAACTCTCACAGAATTTCATGCCCTTGTGAAAGTTATGTCATAGGAAGTAATTTAGGGAGTTGTGTTTTCTGAGATCAAATTTTCTCCCCTTCCTTAATATCAGTTTTCTTGTGCATAATAATAAATACAAATGCGCAGCAAGTATTTCTCTTAGAAGGTATGGTTTTACAAAAACTACCTAGGTGATGTTCCATGTACACACCTCATCTTTGTTTCTATGATACATCAGGAATGGGATTTCAAAATATTCTTGTAGTGCGTTTCACATTTATTTAAATATTTTTAAAAAATTATTTCCTAAATTGAAAATAGTGACCATCTCTGAGATCTTGGGAAGCAATTCANTAACCTATCTGTGTCTCACTTTCTCTTATGCTTATCGTTTTGTTCTATTTTGTTGTTTTAATATTCACATTTTACTTTCTAGGGATACATTTGCTTTCTTATTTCTATTCTTAATAACATCTTGTTCTTATTTTTGTTTGTTCTGTACATGCAATAGATATAACATCTTCTCAAACGTTCCTGAGAAGAGAGTAAGTCAATCTTTCCACCCTTCCCTGACACCCTTTCCCTTTTTGTTGATGAATTACCTGGTTTTTCTTGAGTCATTTTTGCTTAATTTGACATTTCTCTTNCATGTTGCAGTTTTGTTTTTACCTGTGAGATCTTTTGTGTTTGTTGTTTGTCCACTTGTTTTTAAAAAAGAGGTGATACAAAAGCTGAGTGAGTTTCATGGCGAGCAGTTACTGCACTGGCAAGAGTTATTCTGGGATGTGGGGGTGGGGACTGAACATTATCATTTAGGACTCCTACATGTCAGAGGTCACAGTTCCAACTTCCACACAAGATGCCTGATTCAAAAAAATAAATAAATAAAAACTAGCTTTTATAAAGAAAAATAGAAGCTTTTAATCTCCCCTTCTCCCTCGTTTCCCTTCCCTCCCCTCTCTTCTCTTTCCTTTTCTTTCTTTTTTTAAAATTTTATTTATTTATTTATTTATTTATTTATTTATTTATTTATTTATTTATTGTTTTTTGAGACAGGGTTTACTCTGTGTAACCCTGGCTGTCCTGGAACTCACTCTGTAGACCAGGCTGGCCTGGAACTCACAGAGATCTGTCTGCCTCTGCCTCCCGAGCGCTGGGATTAAAGGTGTGGACCAGCACCTTTCCTTTTCTTCCCCTACCCTTCCCATTTTTTCTTTTTCTTTCACCCACAATTGGGATTGGGTCAGTGGCAGCCATTAGACCTACTGAGGTAAAACTTGAATAAGGGTGAAGGTAATATGTTCTGTCTGAAATCTTTTTTTTTAATATATCATCATTCTTTATTGATTCTTTGGGAATTTCCCGTCATGTACCCCAATCCCGTTCCCCTTCCAGTCCCTCCATATCCTCCCCCACCTCTGTAGCATCCCCCCAATCAATTAAAAGCAAACCAAAACAAACAAAACAACCCACTTTGATTCTCGTCTTTCCAAAACCTCTTCATTCATCCTAGTGGCATTGGGTGCTGAGGTGTGTCACAGAGTAGACCCTTTTGTCCAATCAGCCTCACCCACAAAATGTTCATTGCACTGAGCCATTGGTCTGGTTCAAAGCCTCTGGCACACAATCATCAATGGACCCTCCCCGAAACTCCTCTCAGATATCCTGCTGTTGCCCCTAGTCATGGGGATCCTGAGGTTATTGT
>LZPO01117636.1:33466-50715 GCA_001675575.1 Neotoma lepida
CATCTGAGGCTTGGCACTGTGTAGCAGTGTTGGGGTCCCTGAAGAGAGCCCAAGGAAGGCTATTGCTGAAAGTGAAGCCCAGATGTAGTAAGAGATACAGCATTTCAAGAGATTCTAGTACTGTGCAATGTAAGAACAGTAGTAGCAGTAGAGCAAGCCAGCAAGCAACACTTCTCCATGGTCTCCGCATCAGCTCCTGCCTCCAGGGTCCCATCATGCTTGTCATCCTGTCATTCCTGTCCTGACTTCCTTTGATGATGAGCTTTTATGTGGAAGTGTCAGCCAAATAAAATCTTTCTTCCGAAGTTGGTTTGGCCATGGGTATTTGATCACAGCAATAGTAACTCTAACAAGGACAGCATTTGACTACATTTCTGTAAGATCCAAAGTCATACTCCAGAGGACTACATGACAACCTTCTTAGAGAGGTGAAATTGTTTTTATAAACTTAGTGATGAGCTTGCGGTTTGTCTATATCAATGGTTCTCAACCTGTGGGTCACGACCCCCTTAGGGTCACATATCAGATATCCTGCATATTGGATAGTTACATCATGACTCATAACAGTAGCAAAATTACAGTTATGAAGTAGCAACAAAAATAATTTTATAGTTGGGGTTACCACAACATGAGGAACTGTATTAAAGGGTCACAGCATTAGGAAGGTTGAGAACCACTGCTCTATATGGCCCCACACACACTTGTTTATGCTTAATACAAGTTTTAGAAATTTCCTGTAGGTGGCGCAGAAAGCACAGTAAAGTTGGAAAGATCAGAACAATCATTTTATGCTACCATCTAAAACTGAATAAAATCAAATTGATTTCTATATTTTCATCATAATTTAATAACATTTGAGAAACTTAAAATGCACATAATAATTTCTTGGAGTAGAGTAAAATGTGGGCATAATTTTTCTTAATGTTACTGGAAAATTAATTATTTGTGCTTAAGAAAATGTTGGTATTTCTAAATGAGTCTCTTTCAGCTATTTCAAGTGAACATCTGAATAGCCAGAACATTCCAACTGTGCAGCCGTCAGTGTGTAAGGGGAAAACGTCTACACTGAAGAGCTTCAGATGCNTTCTTGAAGGTGTGNCTAGTATGTCTTCAGATATTGTCAGCAATTCTCATCTTTTCCCCAACTTCAATGAGAGATACAGGAAGTTCGATGGGAGACATGCCTTTTGTATTATCTTGCATTTACCCTGAGTATTGTAGAGGACGCTTTCCATCATTCACAGAAGCTGCCACAGGGGGGCAACACAGTGTTTTGCAGGAAATGATTCAGCTGTGAATTAATTGTTATGGAAATAAGGTGGTTGGGCAGAATCAATTGTCATCTGTTAATTAATATGAAGAACTTAATAATGNATATAACTTGATTTTCTGGAAGAAATAACTACTCTGCATTGTCATTACCACATTATCATATAGTTCTTGATAACCTTCCTAAATCCCACCTCCATGTTAAGAAGTAAAACCCNCTGGCGCTCAGATCTAGTATGGGCACTTTTAAAACAGGTCTTACCTGTGGGGATGGCAAAGGGACTGGGACATTCCTTTTTACATTTCTTTCCCCTCTCAGTTTCTGCTTCTTAGTGCTTCCATCAATTTTTAATTATTAAAAGAAATACATGCTAGTAAAAAGAATGCCGAACAGTACAGAAACGTACTATGTAGGGGCTGGAGGTGTAGCTTAATTGGNAGAGTGCTTATCTAGCATGGAGGGAGTTCTGGGTTTGGTCCTCAGCAGNAGATGACGTGGCCCACGCCAATAATCCCAGCAATCTGGAGGTGCCAGCAGAAGGATCGGGAAGTTCAAGGTCATCCTTGATTCCCTTATAAGTCAGAGCAGCCTGGGATACATGAAAACCTGTCTCAANAAAATAAAGAAAGGGAAATGTGTAACATAAAGTGAAGGACATTCAATTTCTCCAGCACATTTATAAAACCAAAAAACTGGCATTGCTACAGTCCGAGGTTATCCAGACAGAGTTAAGACAGGGATGGGGTCTTTTATTAGGTCATGGATAGTGCTGGGTAGGCTTGGCTAGCCAGCAAGTCTCAGAGATCCACCTGCCCCACATTCTCTGTGCTGGAATTCTAAGTACCGGGCGGGTATTACGAGTCAGGCTTTACCACCCAAGCTGTCTCCCCGCCCCAGAAGCCGTATTTTGATTGAAGAATACACTGAGAATCCACTGGAATGTTTATGTAAAGTTAACTTAAGCTTAATCTATTGCTGCTGGGAAGCTTACAATGGGGGTTGACTTAGGATGCTTCCAGGTCTAAAGTGATGATACAGTACGGTGGTTGTGTTAGTTGTCATGTGAATAAGGGTCACAGTCATAAGGAATAACTCAAAGGTTTACCAGGAGATCTACATGAGCAAATTATGGGAAAGACAGTGAATTTTACATTGAGGTTGTGGCTTTGGCTGGAGGGAAGGGGATCATATTCTTTATAGAAGTAAGAAAAACAAGTAGGCAACATTAATTTTGGAGGTTTGGGGTGGGTATAGGTATGGTTCTCTTTTATACATTATAAGTAAAATGATCAAATTCTGCAGTAATGCTGACAATATGTTGTTGCCATGTATATGAGTATATATATATATATATGTTTGTATACATGCTAAAGTGTTTTAAAACTCCTGATATTACCCATGAGAAAATATTCNCTGGAAACAGTGTGAGGACAGAAAGATGGCTCAGTGATTATGAACCATATTTATTTTGTAGAGAACCTGATTTTGGTTTTCAGAACTCGTGCCTCGCCACTCACAACTGCCTATAACTCCAGTGTCAGCGTGTCTGACACCTTTGGCCTCTTGGGCATCCACATGAACATGTACATACTACTTACACAGATACATAATTAAAAACAAAATAAATATTGTTTAAAAGAAGTGTTTTTTTGGAGGTTAGATATAAGCAAATTATGGCTTGTGGGTTTTAAAGAATACATAAAAAAGTTTAAGATTCTCAAGTCAGACGAACCCAAGTTCTTGTTCTGTCTTCATTTCTTTATGGGATAATATTTATCCACTAAGCCTGAGTTTTTTCCTAGACACCACAGGAATGGTAATAGTAATTATCTAAAAAACAAAACAAAACAAAAACCAACCCACAAAACCCACTGTACCTAAAGGAATAGATTCTGTGAAGACATTTAATATAGTATATGTTCAGCATTTCTGTTATAATTGTGACTGAAAATGCTGCATGGTCATTCTTAGCCTTCCTTGTAGTTTCCCTGAGAAGAATTCCGACTGTTCTCACTTAGCCTCATGCCATCCATCACTTCCGCAGGGTTCTGGTGTTTCTAGAGNGGAGTTTAGATTGTTTTGATGCCAGGGTCAGGAAGAAAGATGGAGATACGGGAAGGATAGATTTGGTGGACCGATTTCCATTCCTTAGGTCACAATTCATGGGTCATTTCAGGAGCAAAGATCAGGTGTTGAGGGAAATGAAGATGGAGGAGGAAACATAAGGAAGGAAGAGGGGCTAGAATTTGGGGGCTTAGAAATTAGGATATTGTGCACTAAATATTTCTGAAAATTTGGGGGTAGAAAGATACTGGAGACAATGGTGACACTGCTGTTGTTGTGGACCTTGCATCTGGATTTCTTCCTCATAGTCCTTGACTAGCTAAAGCAAGGGATTTGTGTCCAAGGATTGGATTCTACTGTATGTGACATGCTACTGTTCTAGCTGCTAGTGCTGTCTGGCAAGACACAATGGGGTACTTGGCAAAGCTCTTCCCTTTCATGTGTGTACCATTAACTCACAACACAGTGCTTGGCACCCCATGTATACCACACACATGTCTGTAACCCTGAAGGAGTACTGATGACCACGTCCAATTCTGTGTTCTATTTTTCTCATGTTTTACAATGGCAGCATTCTCATTTTTCAGATTGTTCTTCTGCCCTGCATAACATTCTAATTTCTTACCAAATCCCAGCCACATTTACCCAGAAACACACACACACACACACACACACTCCTATTACAATTGCTTTGGTCCACAGGCTACTTTTCAATGGCTACTTGGTTTAGACAGATAACAAAGCCATTGCTGTGAGGCAATAGAGTGAGGTTGGGCTTCAAGATGGAAGAAATTGAGGGTCTGAGGAGGAACAGTGTATCACATTCCTCTAAATCCTTTCTCTTCATTAAAGTTCAGTTGAAGTGAACAAAGCAATCTAGCAGGTGGACGATCTGAATGTTAGTTTTGTTCCTGCAGGAGCTGTTGGAACACTTGTCTGGGATGGCAAAGATAATGAACTCCATAAATACAGAGGCCTTAAGCAGAAGCCAATCTGGACCACAGAAGACCACGTTCTGCAAGACAGAGTTGTCAACTATGAATAGTGTTAGGATGGAGAATAATGTGCCGCCTTAGGTGGATTGTTCCTGAAAAGGAGGCAGCAGGATGCATTTTAGCTTTGCTTGGTCAACTCCTGTTCCCCAAAGTTTCAATCTAACCATGTGCTCATAGTTTCTTCACCTTTGTTCTGTGGCCCAAATGTTCCTAGTTCCCCCAAATTTAATACAAAGTGCCTAAGTCTAGAAATCTGCAAGAAGGGAAATTTCCCTCGGCACTAATCCAAGAATCATTCTTTATAGTTTTAGAATCAGAATTCCTTTTGATTATTTTGGAACCTGTCTTCTTCTGAGGGCTTGTGTTTGAAACCNTGTTTTCTCCTATGCTGTTTCTGTAGAAATGACCTCTCCCCACTTTGTCTGGGGGGAGTTGAAACCAGGAACACTTCNTTAGGCAAGCTCTCTACAACTGAACTACACCCCCAGGCCTTGTTCCCNACTTTTTGAATTCCTCCTTCAGGGGTGCTCGGTTGAAATGCACTCCTTCAAAACCTGTCGCCTTTCCTTCTCTAGTGCTGTTTGCTTGGTGTAGTCGCCGTTTTTCCTTGAGACTCTCCTTTACATTCTACCAATTAATGCTGATAGCTTGGTCTTCTGGAACCGCCAACGCATACACTTGCCTGAGGGGTCTCTGTTTATATGGTGTCACTAAAAGACAGGCAACGTGAGAAGTGCCAACACCTCCTGTGGCTGTTTGAGCAGACCTGAGTCTCTGGAATACTAGATGACTGATAATGGAGTCCCAGCTAAGTGGAGACCCTCTAATTTGGCACCAAAGTCCCGGGGTGTTGCCTGCTTCCTGCCTTTTGTCTGCAGACACACTGCTTGGACACACTGCCCCCCTGTACACTCTCACATAACACAGATTGCATGCCATTCGGACTCATTGGATAGTAACTAGATATGACCTTAACTTATTAAATACTGTATCCATATATGCCAGTGAACATACACACTAAACCAGATCTGTACCTCAATGCTGGTCTCGGGAGTCTGCTTCCCGGGAAACTCATCTTCACATCTCCCTTTCCCCTCCCCTACCGAGCCNCGNGTGAGAGGGAGAAAAACTCCACAGTTGTCAATACATATTGTCCAAGTCAAACACTTTGCGATCCCACATGCCATATTCCCTGAACAGACCAACACTTAACTCAAGATTCCTTCTTCTATTGCCTGGCACCATTTCCATATGTCTCATCTTTACTTTGACATCCTTTCTGCCCTAATTCCACCTTGTCTCTGGCATGTACTTCCAGGACACCAGTCACTCTGAAACTCCCCTTGAAATTCTTGGATTGTACAGACCACCCACCCTTGGATCCCCTACACCAGTGCAGCTTTAAATCTTACGTAGCAGCTCACTATTCCTGTTGCATGCGCGAGCAGCTGTTCTCCAGCTACTTTGACAACGAATTCTATGTTTATAGCTGGAGAGCCTCAAATTCAAACTCTCTCTGTGGGCTACTGTAATATGACTGCCCTTTAGAATGAAGTGGGGACTTTTAAAACGGCCAATGCCAGCGTTTTCTGCCAGAGATTCGGAGTTCATTGATACAAACAGGAACTGAAGGATGGTGTTTGAAAACACCACAAATAATCTGAATTCCTCCAAACTGGGAAGGATCTGAGAATTTACTCTATTGTCTAGCTAAAAATGGAGTCTACAGTTTCAAGGGGGCTGGCATCAAATTGGAAACTGCAGTCAGAGCTTAGCACTTTATGATAAGAAGGCTGGGGCATAATGTTAACGTTTGTTTGTTTAATTAAGGTCTAGTTCTCTGAGTCCTAATCCTGCAGGGTTATACATAGAGGGCTAGGTGATGCTTGTATATTTGGTAGGTTTTGATACAGAGTTTTAAGAGTGATTGGACCTTTCTCCTCTTGGATGCACAGGACCCAGTGACTTATGGTGTCAGACACCCAATAGCCATCAAAATTCAACCCAAGACAGTGGCTCTCAAGTTTGCTGTCTTACTCTGATACAGAAGCAAAAACAGAGACCTCACTGAGAACATAAAGTGAATGCAAACACTGGGAGATGTCCACGGTCCATTTGCCAGCTGACTCAGCTAGACTATCCCCGTTTAGCTCTGATGTGTGCATTGTTAGTTCCTGATCTTGACTGCCTGCTATCTGTTAGCCTTGGCTAGTGTTGCCATCACAGACCTTGAAAGGGTCTTTCTGGCTGCTAGTTAGACTCCTCATTCTTTGCTCTCCCATTTATATGATCAGCTTCTGATTTTATCGGGATGTGTGTATGGTGGGCTGACTCTTTCATAGCTATAAACATTTAGTTGGCAGTTCCTTTAGGCCACCTCATATCTAGTTCCTTGTCTGTGGGGTGGTCTGGGGTGGGTGGTTTTCTTCCTTGAATAGGTGGAAATTTGTTAGAAGCCATCCTTACCCACAGTTTAATCTGATCCACTTAGTTACGTTAGAATTAGAGCCAAGGATCCATAAGAGTGGAACAGTGCCTTGCATATGTTCCCTAGGTCTTCATGAGTGCCAGGAAGCTACTAACATGACCTTACTTCCCAGAGCTCCTGTTCTTATCTCTCAGCCAGGCTGTCTCATACCCAGCTGCCAGCCCTCTCTCTTATCTTCCTCAGTCTTTTCACCCTCACCATTTCTGCCTTAACCCTTCTTGTAACTCTAGCATCTATTTGACCTTTGTGATTAACCTACAGTTTTCACCTCGGCCCCTTTCCTTTCCACCTATGGTGAACTAGCTTCTGCTTCAAGATTACTCATATGAAAGGTGTAGAGGGGAGAATAACAGTCACTCTTTGCTTCAGGGGAAGACACTATCTACATTCTTCTACAGCCTGAAGCACACTTCAGGCCTTTTGCTCAGGAAGGAGACACTGTCTTTATCTTTTTTATCAACATCCTTCTAGAAGGAAGGGCCAGTGCTTTGTTTCACTAGCCGAGCAAATGTGAGAGCCCTATGGAAAACCAGCTCCTAATAGAGGTGAGGCTGCTGCAGCAGAAAAAGTGGACTTTTAATATCATTTAACTAAGGTGAAATTTTACAGAACAGTGGATGGACCATGGGCTGTTAATTAGATATGAACCAAGGGAGTTAGTGGAGTTGAGGCCCAATAGCTTTTCTCCTGAGTCACAATTAAGCCCCTTGAGNACATTTTGAGACCTGCATACCTCACTTGTAAGATTTATTACGTGGAACCAGAAAAACTTTGATTCACTTTACTCCATTACCAAGGCAGAAGTCTTCTGGATACTCNACTCAGTGCCCGTGAACGATGAGACCTCCCGTTTGGGCTGGGTAATGCAAGTGTTCACGGCTCTTCACAAGGTCCAACATTGTTCCCTCTTTCTTTCTCATGGTTCTTTCCTTCTCTAAGAGTAGTTTTCTTACTCCTAGATGATAATCAGTACTCAGTTTAGTGCTCCACGCAGCCCTTGGTAGCTCCATTTTCTCCAGTACCCTGATTTTACAAACTCCACTTACCCTGTTTCCCTGAACATTCAACTGTGTTGTTTGGGGCCACGTCTTTNTAGTTCCCTATGCTACAGCCCCGAAGNTCTCTACCTCAAGCTTGGGAAATAGTAGGGACAATTTGTGGTTTTCATTGTGTGTGTGTGTGTTTTCTTCATTGCCCTAGTGTCTTGAAAACCATTGTAACTTATCTAGTGTTTTAGTTAAGGCAGATAATGTAGCCAATTCCTTGTTACTTCATTGTGCTCCCCACTCTTCCTCCTGCTCCTCTTCCTCCCCTCCTTTCCACCTGTTTCTACTTTTTTTTTCTAAGCAATAACACTTTTTTTTTGTCTTATGGTCTTATCCACATTATCTTTTCTGGAAGCATCTATCTTGTGTCTAGTTGTGGTTTGCTTATTTTCATTGCTCTGTAAAATTCCAATTTACATATTAACACTATTTATTTCACTATAGATGAACACTTGGGCTATTATATAACTTGAGGATATTATAAATATGCTTTATGAATATACTTTATGAAATATATGTGGGNGTGGGGAGTTTGATGTGAGTGTGGTATATGAATACAGTCACAAATGTGTGCAGGTTCTGTGCCCATGTGTTCTGAGAGGAAAGTCACAGCAAGACATCAGGTGGGACCTTGGAGCTGATAAATAAGGTGGACTGAAGTCTCATGCAATAGCTAACTTTATTCCGAGCATCAGATAGTTTATACTCTGAGAGTTAAAAGGGGTCACATGAGTCAAGTGTACANTCACAAGCATAAACTGCACATGGCAGACAACCACACATGGCAAAAATANGTTTTTCCAAAGAAGCATNTAAACAAATAACAATAGCCAGTTGTAATGAATAATCTGAAGTAAACTCACTCCTATGCACTATACCTGGGAGGGGCATGAAAGCATCTCCAAGAATAATTCCATGCTTTTGAAGAAACTGAGGTCACAAGACACCCTCTTTTATTGCTCTCACAGAACCAGAAGTTCACCATTTTTTCTAGGCTGGCTGGCCAGCAAGCTCCCAGGATCCACTGTTTCTACCCCCAGTGGTGGGATTACAAATGTGCTGCTATGCCTAGCTTTTGATTTAAGTGCTGGAGATTTTACCCTGGTCCTCATGATTGCACAGCAAGTGCTCTTATCCACTGGGCTGTTTCTCCAACTCCTCTTTTGATAAACAGTTATTTGTATTTCTGTTGGGTGTCCAATCAGTAACTGAATCTCTGGTCACAAAGTTCATGTAGATTCAGTTTTGATATTCTTTAGTTTCCTAAGGTTTTACACTGAAGTTGAGTCTTCCTAGCTGTTGGAACATGGTTCAAGAATGGAGCCATGTGAGGAGAATTCTGAATGCTTGTGAGGAAACTCCAATAAGTAAAGAAAAGAGTCTTGTGACCTCAGTTTCTTCAAAAACATGAAATTGTTCTGGGATGATGTTTTTGTGCCTCTCCCAGATGTAGCNCATAGGAGTGAGTTTACTTCAGACTACTTATTACAACTGGCTATTGTTCTTTGTTTACATGCCGCTATGGAAAAACATGTTTTTGCCACATGTGGCTTGTCTGCCATGTGCAGCTAGCCCTTGTGATTGTGCACTTACTTTACTCATGTGACTCATTTTAACCCTTAGAGTATAAATTGTCTGATGCTCTGAATAAAGTTGGCTATTGCATGAGACTTTAGTCCGCCTCATTTATCGGCTCCATTCTGGCGGGTTCCACCACCTCTAGAGAGGTAAAGAACAAACAGTAGACGAATGCTTTGTATATTACACATTGTTTTCAAATCTTGACATTTTCTACATATTTATTGAATTGTTACTTTTATCAAAAATTGACTATGCTAGTAAATGTGTGTCATTTCATTATAGTTTTTTTTTTATTTGAGTGTTTGTGTGTGTTTTTTATTTTTGAGACAATTTTAGTGTCTTTTTCNGTTACCGTGATAAAATAGCCAGACAAAAGGAACTTAAAGGAAGAAGTGTTCGCTGTGGTTGACAGTTCCAGGTTATAGTTCATCATAGCAGGGAAGTCACAGTGGCAAGAGTTTGAGGGATCTGGTTACACCGCATCTGTAGTGTTTCTTCCTTTTTATATACCTCAGGACTCAAACCCAGAGAATNGCACTGCCTACTNTTAGTGTGGGTTTTCTCACCTGAATTAACCAAATAGGCATAACCCCCTGCAGATGTGCCTGGAAGCTGTTGTCTTTAAGTGATTCCAGATCCAATCAAGTGAGCAGCTAATATTAATACAACACAGTGTCTCCTTATGTAGCCCAGGTTGGCTGGAAATCNCTATGCAGATCAGGCTGGCCTAGACCTTGTAGCTGTCCTCTTACCTCTGCCTCTGGATGCTTGGACTACAGGCTTGTATCACTAAGCTCTGGCTCACTGCAGTTTCAAATTTCATTTTCTAATAACAAATGAAAGCAAGCATCTTTTCATATGCTTCCTGGTTATTTGGTTATCTTCATTTGTGAGGTGACTTTACAAATTTTTACCCATTTCTCTATTGAGATAGTTGTCTTTTTCTTATTGATTTCTGTGTGTTCTTTATACTGAATACTACCACTTAGTATGCTTTGTAACTACTTCCAATAGCTCTGGGTACTTCCCTTTTGTTCTCTGTTGTATTGTATAAACAAAACCACGAATGTTTAAACTCCTGGAGAAGTCTCATCAGTTTCTGTCTGTAAGCTGGAGAACCAATGCTGGTAAAAGTCATTCAAAAATTCAAAAGTCTGAGTGTGGTATCCTAAGAACTAGGAAACTGGTGGTTGTTAGTTCTAGGCCAAGCTTGAAGGTCTGGCAACAGGAGCAAGAATGCCAGGGTCAAGAGAAGATGAACAAATGTCCTAGCTCAAAAGGAGAGCAAACTCAGTCCCTTCCCTTTTTTGTTCCATTTAGGCATTCAAAGTATTGAATGATACCCACCCGCCTTGGGTGGATCTTTTACGCAATCATCTGATTCAAACTCTAATCTCTTCTGGAAACACACTCAGACACACTCACAATATAATGTTTTAATAACTTAAGGTGAAATTGACACATGAAAGTAAACATCATATGCTCTTTATTATCCTTTGAGAAACAGAAATATTTTATAGTCCAATTTATGATAATTTAACCACCGTTATTAGAGTTTGCCTCTTTCCCCCATAAAATCAGAGAGGCTTTTAGTAAAACNTTTTTGGGGTATTTAAAACGATGGAAATTTCTTTAGCCAAGACTTCCAAAGATTCAAAGGAAAAGGGTTGGAGAGTTGGCTCAGTGGTTAAGANCACTTGCTGCTCTTGCAGAGGACCTGAGTTTGGCTCNCAGTACCCAAGTCAGGTGACTCATAATTCCTTGCAACTACAGCTCGAGGGGACTCTGACACTCTGACATGTCTGACTTATCTTGGCACACACATATATGCACACACACGCACACACATGCCCCCCTATACTCACATAATTAAGAAAAACATTAAAAAAGAGTCAAGATCAAATGAGCNCTTGATACAGGTTTCCAAACAAACTTATGAACTTCTTTCAGTCTTTGGCCTTGTGTAGAGTTCAGGGTGAAAGCTTAGTGTTCTTACTCTCCCCACTCATTATTATTACTTAACTTAAAATTTCATTATACTGTGTTAATACGGCCATATATAATGTACTTTGAGCATATTTGCCCACATACCATACTGTCATACTCCTTACCTCTCTTTNCTGTTCCTCCCCTCTTTTATTCTTGTGATAGTTCCCACTGTTCTCCCCCGACACATTTTGCTTATATGTTAATATCATTTATACATATGATGTATGTATATAAAAGCTAGGATCCACAAATGAGAAACACATGTAATGTTTTTGTCTGATAATGATTTAATTCACTTCATAAGACTATCTCCAATTGTATACATTTTCCTGAAAACAATCTAAACTTATTCTTTATGCCAGAAAAATTATTTTGTGTTTTGATTAAGAAGGTTATTTCATTGCATTCCAGATTTCTGGCTAAGATCATATGTACAAGTTTCTTTTTTTTCCTATTTCAAGGTTATAAAGATATTCTATGTTTTAGATTCTTCTATGTTATAACACATATTTATTTCTTAGCTTTATTATATTACAAACATAAACTTGAAGTAGACGTTTTATTGTATTTATAGTTACATTCTCAATACTTAGAGTGTTACGTAGCATATAGCAGCCATGTACAGATGAACAATCAAGTGATGTCAGTTTAGCTGCTTGTATGGTGATCATCCAACTTGGCCTTGATGTCTGCATCATCAAGCATTTGAAGTAGTTCTGTTGCAGTTCTAAACATCTGTTAACAAGATCTGGATGAGATACTTTTGGTGCTCTGTCACTGAAATTTAATTTCAGCTATGTTAACCAGACAAGGGCAGGGCAGAAAAACAACTGCCAAGATGTTTTAAGCAGTTACAATATAATTTTTGTTCTTTTGCCCATTAAGGAGATAATACTGTTTTCTTTCCTTCTCTTCTTTCCCCTCCTTCTCTTCCTTCCTTCCCTCCCTCTNTTATTCTCCCCTCTTATCATCACACAACAGGAGAAATATCCTGGTCTAGGGAAAAATGTATCATCTTNAGAATTGGTCCATCAGCAATTATTTATTAAACATCTACTGCATGCCTGGCATTGTCTTAGGAGCCAAATGCATTAATGAAAATCTGTGTTCTTATTGATACTATCCAGGTAAGTGAAAATATCATTTTGTCTCTGAACTCCTGTTTCTTCATGTAAAATAATGTTACTGAGACCTAAGAAGGTAATGAATGCTAAATTCCTGAAATACAATGTCCTCATGAGATGATGCCTAGCTGGCNTTGAACTCACTATGTAGCTGAGAATGANCTAGGACCTGATGCCCCTGCTTCTACTTCCCAAGTGCTGAAATTACAGGCTTGTACCACCATACCCGGTTTAATATGGTACTGGGATAGAATTACGGCTTTGTGCATAGTAGAGAAGTACTCGACCAGCTAAGGTACAACCCTGTGCTTAACTTGTTTCTCTCTCAATTTTCTTTGAAATACATTAAATTCCAGGTAAATTAGACAAATGTCTCTTTGGCAATAGGTATACTCACTNGGTAGTCATTTGAACTACCCAAGCAGGTAACTCAAATTATCTATTGAAACTTGCTGATTAGCCNTCTATAGGAATTCTTTGAGGCTGAATCTTCTCTTTTGAATGTATACCTTTTTCTCTTTCTTTATCTCTCTATACAATGCTCTTTTTGCTATGCTTGTGTCTTAACAATGTTCGTATGCTGATAAATAATTTACTTCATAGAGTAACAGGAACCTGGGTTCAAGGTATAGAATTTCCTTTCTCAGCTGGAGAATTTTATAAATGGTTTCTATCACATGCCACACCCCTACCAAACCAAGGCCTGCTGTGAATATGTGGAAAAGGCACAGGAAGAGGTCAATCTTGGCAGATTATTTTTTATTAGTCTCTATTAGTTCCATTTCATAACAGTGATGTAAAAGCCAAGCAAAATGATTTCTGATTGGTTTATACAGTACTTATGAATCACTTTCCTTTTGGCCTGGGGCTTCACAATAGCCACCCGTGGCATGGTCTGTGATAACCACTGAGAAACATGCTGCCTAGAAGACTGCCGTGCTAAATAACTGTCTTTTTCTACTTAGCAGTAATGTGGCTTTGTGGGAGATGGACCTAATGCCAAACCCTCCTTTCTGAAGTAAAGCAACGATCAGCATCCTGAGACNGATGGTTCTTTTCAAGAGCTTCTGATCACCAAGTATCCTGGAGATCACTGCTATCTTAGCAGGATAAGGGAGCCAAAGAATTGTTTTGTTCNCTTACTATGGGTCAGAATGTAATGCTGAAGAAGGTGGATTTGAANGATTTTGTGAACATTTTTGTGTTTGTTTTCTGAGGTTTTGGTAACTGAATATAGGACGACACTTGGGATTTTGAAGAGGTTGTCAGGGGTTCACAGACTAATCGTTGACAGATTGCTTTCAACTAGGCCACTGTGACTTAGCCCTCTCGGTGCTAGTTACTGTCATGCAGAAGCACACGGTGTTCCTGGCCCTGAGCTGCACTCAAGCCTCTGGTTAGCTGTCCCGTACATACTTGTTCAAAATTGAAGGTTGGGGCAAACATCTATTAATAGAAATCAAAGTTGCATCCTGTGACAATAGTGTGGAATTTCATCTATGAAATTATCTTACCACTAATTATCCCTTCTAGAAGGGAAATGTAGAGAAAAAGGAGAAGGCAATTAAATATGTATTTCAGGAGTATGGCACTTTGAATAATTTCAGATTTTTTCCTCTATTGTTTAGAAGAGCTTATNAGTTGTAAGTGTACTGGTGATATTGTAATAAAAATAAACATGGCCCTTTTGTGGNATAGCCTTTTAATATACATGTGTTTTATCTATAGATGTCAGTAAATGCAATAAAATGAGGTTTTAAAAGTACATGTAATAAATAATTCTCTGCTTTCATTTTTTAAGATTTTTTTTTAATCTTTGTGTATGGGTATATTGCCTGCATGCATGTAGCACCTGCAGAGAACAGAAGTAGTTATTGGATTCCCTGGAGCTAGAGTTACAGACAGTTGTTAGATACTGTTTGGGTGCTTAGAATTGAACCCTGTTCTTCTGGAAGAGCAGTCCGTGATCTTAACTGCTGAGCCNTCTCTGTAGGCCATAAAGCAATTTTCTGACTGATATTCTCAACTCATCACTTGCAGTTACTAAAGGCAGTACAGTACAGTATTGTGGCTTTGGTGAGGAGACTCAGATTTGAACGCTCATTTCTTTATTTGCATGTTGCTTGAGCCATGCCCATCTCTTTAGTAACAGAAGGTCAATAATTTTAGCTTTGTAACGTTGCTGTAAATGTCATACTTTACATCTTCAGCATCACAACAGGGACTCAGGACTTGTTCAATCCATAGGGTTGCTTTTCCTCCTGAGGTTTATCAGAAGTGCAGTAAGGAGGATTGATTTGTGTCCCCCTTTTTTGTTTTCATTGTCTTGAGTACTGGGGAGTTTGTAGTGTGAAGACAGAAAAGCAGCTACTCCAATGTCACAGATGGCAAAGGCACCAAAGATGTTAGTTGGCAATGGAAACTACCTTCTCAATAATTGAGAAGGCTCTGTTGACTCTCCTCTAAGCAAACAAACAAATACCCCACCATTAAACCTCTGGAAAACTGAAGTCTACTGATGACATTTATTTTGTTAATTTTTTAAAGGTATTTTATGGAAAACTTTGTTATTTATGTCTTTATCTACCTCATTTTAAGATGNATACACACAAGCTTCCAAGCAAAAGTCATTCATCCCAAAGGTCCAAGCAAGCCTCAGTTTTTGTTTTTCTTTTCTATTGATATATTTCCATTGAGAGTTTGGGAGGTCATAAGTTCTATTTTTTATTCTCCCTGATTTATTATTTATGCCCATTCTCCTCTTTTGGGATTTGTTATGTGAAATAGAAAAGGCAGAGGAATGGAATACATTGACCTGGACTCTGAATCTTTATTCTTCTGTGTGCTCTCTTTTCACCATTTTTGATTTATTCTGTACCAAGCATCTGATGAATGCTTTGTACAAAGCCATGTTAGCTTTAAAGCAAGCACTTAAATTAATGTTTTGGTTTTCAGTGGAGANGGGTGAAATTCATGTGGCTTGGTCTGGGACAAGATGTGCCTTTGAGACTTTGGAATTCTGCTGTGATTTTTTTTCTTCCCTTCCTGCAACTATCAGAGATGGGACATGGTGCATGTGTCATTGTTNGTTTAACTTATCTTAAAAAGAAGTGGAATCTGTAGATAAAAGGAGTTTTCAGTTCATTAGACCAACAAGGTTGGCAATTCGGAATATGAAAATATTCCTTTGAAATAGTACTGTGTTGGTGCTACATAAACTAGTTCTGTGCTCCTAGGAAATCTTTAAGTTANAACTTCTTATAAAAGCCTATGAAATTTCTTTTTTGTTGTTGTTGATGTTTTTTCATTATTTGCTCAGCCTGTTCTGGAACTCAGTATGTAGACCAGGCTGGCCTTGAATGAGAAATCTGCCTGCCTCTGCTTCCCAGTGTTGGGNNTAAAGGTATATGCCACCTGAAACTTTTTGATAGTCATCCTTTCTCAGGAGCATTGCTGAGGTAACAGTGTATGTAAGCAGTATTTGGTTTGAATCAGAATAGCTGCTCAGCGTAATTTAGATTCCCTGTAATGCCCTTTCAAGTTAGTGGTGTGTTACTTCTCTGTTGCTTGAATTTTGTTTGTTTTTAGTATTTTGCTTCATTGGTTGTGGTGTTTCACCCTAGGAGTATTCTACAGGTGAAAATGGAATCTTTTAAAAGAATAGGGATGGTAGGACAATGTGTATACTTATAATTAAAGTATAATTATTGCTAAATTTAAGGAAAAATGAATATTTCACAGTAAACAAAAATATGACTCAAAAGACTTAATGTTTGGTCTTAAATATGCTTATAAATTTGTTTTATTTATCTGTGGTAGTTTGAGTGTAGTTGGCCCCATAATCTCATAGGGAATGGCACTACTAGGAGGTGTGGCTTTGTTGGAATGGGTATGGCCAATGTGTCACTGTGGAGGTGGGCTTTGAGGTTTTCTATGCTCAGAATACCGCCCAGTGTCTCAGTCAACTTCCCATTGCCTGCAAGATGTAGGGCTCTCAACTACTTGTCCAGCACCATGTCTACCTGCATGCTGCCATGCTTNCTGACATGATGATAATGNACTGAACCTCTGAACTATAAGTGAACCACTACAATTAAATGTACTAGTTAATAAATCTAGATTAGGCTCAAATTTGTTAACAGTAAAATTATTGTGCTCCAAATGTTTTTTTTTTTCCTTTTGCCTTGGGATAGTGAAATCTGAAGGTCTGAAGTCTGAGCTGCCTTTGCTTAGGGCAGTGGCAAGAGCCTGAAGGANAAAGCATGGTAAACAAGCAGATGAATCAGAAGCACTGGCACCACAAAACTTCAACAGTTGAGGTAGACAGTCTAGTCAATCCCTCATTCTTGTTGAAGAAATAGCAAATCCCTGTCATATATGGACAGGAACTGATGGGGGGAATAGTAAACATACGGAATTTAGGGAAAGAAGACACATTTATATTGCAGAATATTTGNTTAACTATGTAAAGATGTATTGCATTTGTTTAACTATGTAAAGATATATTGCATTTATTTAACTATGTAAAGATGTGTTGCTGTTTTACCTTGTCTGCCTAAGGCATCTGATTGGTCTACTAAAAACCAGAATGAGCCGTGTGGTGGTGGCGCACACCTTTAATCCCAGCACTCGGGAGGCAGAGGCAGGCGGATATCTGTGAGTTCGAGGCCAGCCTGGGCTACCAAGTGAGTT
>LZPO01117637.1:8927-26387 GCA_001675575.1 Neotoma lepida
CTACCACTGCCTAACCTCTATGTTTAATCTAGTGGCTGTTCTGTTCTCTGACCCCAAATAAGTTTTATTAGGGTACACAATATTTTGGGGGACATAATATAATCACCACATAGTGCCTTTTATCCCAGTGTTTTTGATTCACTTTAATCATTACATCATTCTGAACTACATGAGAGATATTTTTATATCTGCTTTACCCTTTTGTTATAAGCTCCACATGGGCTTATTTTAGTTGTATATGGAGTCTAGCACTAGAGCCAACGTAAGATAAGAATTAATACCTATGATCAAATTGAATGNGTGATGGAAATATTTTATCATGAGAATGTCAGCATTTGAAAACAGTTGTTCAAATAACAGTGGGTCTGTGTGAAAAAAAAATCCAACATCAAAGACACTTTGGTTGTTGAGATTAGAGAAGAAAAGTTACTATTTTAATGGAGAAAAGAAAAAGTACAGATGTTAATAAAATCACACTATGAATTTTATTCTCTGGAAAGAATGTTGAATGACTACACATACTTTACTGTTTTAATGATTAATTGGGGGATGCAGGTTTTTTTTTTCTTTCAGAATTTATATGTGAACCAGACTTTTAATTTGTTTGGGTCTTAACTGTTTATTTTTAAAATTAACTTAATCACATATTGTATTAATTAACATTAGGAATTTATGTTTGAATTCTGAGACTCTCATCAACCAAGAGTCTCTGGCTCAGAGACGTGTTTCTAAAGCAAGGGAAGGAGTTTCTAGCCGTTTTCTGACTGTTTGGTNGAAGGTGAACTTGTACATTATGCTGGTCAATCATGATCCTCGGCAAGGGATAGCATAGACAGGAACTTCTGCTGTGTCTGATGAGTCCNTGTACCAGCNGGCTGTGAGCAGCAGGACAAGGCTCCGACAGGGCTGAGAGCACAGTTTCCTTGGGATGACATGGGTGTGTATTCATGCCTTCACGGGACAGAAGTTTTGTCCTGCAAGTATGGTTTCCTTGGGATAAAAAGGGTGTGTACTCATG
Organism: Neotoma lepida; assembly: GCA_001675575.1. Lineage (NCBI taxonomy): Eukaryota > Metazoa > Chordata > Mammalia > Rodentia > Cricetidae > Neotoma > Neotoma lepida. The sequence goes on from LZPO01117637.1 coordinate 9,946, forward strand.
CCTTCACAGGACAGAAATTTTGTTCCCAGGCTGAGCAAGAATCTGTGAGGTGGTTTACTTCCCAAATTGGCTCCAGATTCGGTTTTCCTGGCATCCCTCAACCATGGAATCCTGTCTTTTGGCTCCTAGTGACAGGCAGCCTGTCACCTCTGGTGCTGGTGTCATGTCCAAGGAAATACTCTGTGCCATAGGGCATGGAAAGACACAGTTAGAGCAGGCAAACTGCCAGTGGCAGAGGCAGAAGTTCCACACTAGGCTGAATACAAGAGAAGTGGCCACAGGACCGCGGTCAGCCTGAGTATGCTTCCACTTGCACAAACCAGACTTGGAGGACTCATATTTGGCTGACTGCCCTCTGGGGACATTTTAAAGTCCTGTTGCAGGTTCTTTCATTGACACAGTGATGCTAGTTTAGATCATTGGCCAAGCTGCCTTTGAGTTTTTATACTAAGTTAAGCCAGCCAACATTTAAACCCCGGTTTCTGCTGCCTGCCTATGATTAAAGTAATGCAACTCACACACAGGATCAATAGCCACCATGTCTGTTAAATTATAACAAAGCTTGTGCTTAAAATTTAATTTTATCTTAATTGAGGAAATTCAACTTTTACATTTTGGAAATATTTTATGAAAAATAAAAACACCAAACAGCAATCAACAGTGAATCAAAGGATATGAACTCAAACCTAACTAGTGAACACCATTCAGTTTGCTTCCCCAGCAATAGGTTCCAGGAGCAAAACANCAGAAACAAGCATTAATATCAATGGGCTTATTACAATGGGTTTGTAACCTAATTGGCGGCTTTCCTTTGAATTATCACTAAGAGGATGAATCATCAAATGTATCAGATTTACTCTTCCAACATGACAGTCTTATCATGTGTAAAGCACCACAAGAATTTTGATAGGGAAGTGACTTTTTGGGAAATAAATGGACATTGTTTCCATAATCAAATATTCAAATATAAAACTCTTAGAAAAAAATGAAGAATAATACCAAGTCCCTCACACATCTACAAACAGAAAAACTGTTTGATGAGGTTTTCACGCAATTTTAATTAAGCTTCAAAATGTAGAACATTCNGAAAAATACAAAGATGATTAAATCAGGGACTCTAAATGTATGTTGAGTTTTTACAGATGGACATTGGAGTGAAAAAGATGCCTTGAACAATAACCTGAAAGAGGCAGAAATGCAGCACATATGTGTCTGGAGGTTATGAAGTGGAGAGCATGACCTGAAGCCTGAATGACTCCACATTTTCAGGGTACAGTTCATAGCTGATGTTCACAGAGCACTTCATGAGCCACTTTTGGTGTCAAGAACTCAGTGGAGATTATTGGCTTTAATTCTCACAGATGCTATGGAGATAGTTATGGTAGATTATCTTTACAGGTGATAACAGTGTATCTAATGGAGGTATGAAGAGTTGAGCAAAGTTACAGGTTTATTAGCAAGTGGGAAGGACAGGTCTGGGACAAGGGAAGTCTGACTCCAGAGTCATACAACCATTAAGTCACTGTGCCAACTCTTCCTGTCCCTGGGGATGATAGTTGAGATATTTCTTATGAATGAGATCCCTTACTCCATCAATTCCCATGCATTGTTTATTGATCTGTGACCATCTTTTATCATATGGCAACAATTCTCTTGGCTGCCTCATGCCATAGATTTGTCATTTTCAAATTCACCCTAAACCTATTCCTTTTTAAAATACAGACATAATCATATCAATTCATTGTTAAAACAGTGTGGGATTGTCTTTAAGACCAAACACCAGCCTCCCACTGTGCTATATACTGTCAGGGACTATACTCCTAAACAAGACTGACTCTCAAAGCAACTATTAATTGTTCCTCAGTAAGGGTTGGGACTTTGTGCCTATCTCTCCTCTCTGTGCTGTGATTTTGTCTGGTTTAAGCTTGCCTAAGTCTTGTGCATGCTGACTTACTACAAACACTATAAGTTCATATGTGCACCTGCCATTCTGTCTCCAGAAAATACTGTTTCCTTGTAGTATCCTCCACTTCTGGCCTTACAATCTTTCATCCTAATCTCTGAACTTTCAGAGGAGGGGATGTGATATAGATATCCCATTTTATGCTGAACATTCCACAGTTTTATTCTTTGTGCCTTGGTCAGTTGTGGGCCCCTGTGTTAACTGCCTTCTACTGTAAATAGAAGCTTTTCTGATGAAGGTTAAGAGCTGCATTAATCAAAGGGCATAATGAAAAATCACCAGTAGTCAGTTTAGTACTATGTCCATTTAGCAGAATAACAGTAGTAAGTTCTCCCTTAGCACCCATGACCTGTCTACCACAGGTTCCTGGCTTTCATCTTGTGGTATGGGCTTTAAATCTGAAAAGAAAATGGTTAGCCCCATGATGTTCATGCTACTATTGTACCTATTAGGCATGTCTNGCCAGAACAGTCATGGTTGTAACTCATAGGCTTTGTAGCTGGGTACAAATGATGATTACTTTTCTCCTCCAGTAGCACACATAACACCTTCCAGAACTATGAAAAGTAGTTAGTAGAGAGGAAGCTTCAAGTCACTACCAGTTTGATTTCCTGTTTATGACTCAAATGTGTAGTATCTTCAGCAATGGGGCCTTTCTATCAAGTTCTGGAGGTTAGCCAATAGCGTTGGCAGTAGCTGTAATATTTAAGGGTCTACGGCAGTTCACTGATCAAACACTCCAAAAGAGATAATCCACTGTTGGCATTGGGCTTTTTACATGTTAGCTTGTGGCATCTAGCAGGAGCATTGTCACTCCAGTATCAGGGAACAAACTTTTAAACAAGGAAAACTGTCCATTCTAGTGGTTTTAGAAGAATTCGTGGCAGTTTACCCTGTCAGTCGTGGCTGCTTCATTCATTATGAATCATTTCAAGTGCATAGGATACCAACAAGATTATATGCAAATATTGCTAAATGAAGGTACTCCAGAAAACCTCTAGGGATTAGTATTTCTACCACACAATCTCTTCTCCATTTTGATCTCTACTTCTCTCTCTCTCTCCCTTTTGCACATTCACTCTTCCATTTTCATCCTGATCATATCAATTTTAAAGGGTAGTCTTCTAACTTTTATATTGCAATCATTATAACTCATATTTCACAACTATTTTCTAGTTATTTACTGCTGCAAGATCAGTTTGGGGGCTTTCTCATCTCAAATGCACGTAATCATCACAGGAGTCCAATGCTATCACCACCCCCATTTTGCACATGATTGTACAGAGTTCATGCCACTAGACTGGGTATTGGCTACACAGGCCTGTTGTCTTTATAATACGCGAATGACAAGGTTCACGTCTTGATTCCTTATGGGTCTCTGATTGAAATATGAAACTAATTTGACCCATTGTTATTTACCTTCCCTTAAAGTAAGAATACCATAGTTAAAGAAATGAAGGAAGATGATACAGCAGTTAAAAGAAGAGCAGGTTGTCAAAGAACTCATTGTCTCAAAGGAAATAGAGCTATACACACTTGGACAAGGAAAAACAAATCTCTGCAAAGGTGTCAGGACAATTATGCACCTAGCTTGTGTGTGTGGTGGGAAATAGAATTTGCTGCTAAAGTGGCAGCTTTAGTTACCCTTAGCGAGTTAGAAGTATGCATTCCCCAATGACAAAAAATGTAGAGAAAATGGTAAAGTCTAATATAGCTGTTCAAGAAGAGGAGGGAAGAAGGTTGCAGAAAATCTTGTAAATTCCATTATTCATTCCATTGAAATTTCCAGCAAATGTAACTCCAAAGTAGTCAAGTAAAATCTAGATTAATGGTTAAGCAGTTCCTGCCACAGATGAACAAGAACTTGGTTAAAATTCACTGCTTGGTTACAAGCAAGGGTTATGAAGTCAAATTGTTTGGATTTTAATCCCGGCTGCTTCATTTACCAACCCATGATTTTGGCAAGTAACTTGACCTCTTGATGCTTTAGCCTTCTTCAGTTATGGGGTGGTATAGTAGAACCTCATAAGACTTGTGGTACAAATTAATGTGTTTTAAGAAATGTACACAGAAAGCTTTATGCAAGTGGGGGCTGCTGCTGCCTGAGGGCCCAAGTGCACTGCATCTTCCATGTTTGGACTGTGCTATTCATGTAATTCAGAATGAATATTCAATGGACAATATGGCTTACATATGCAACAGTAGTGAAATATATTTTTTTCTTTTTCTTTTACATTCATGTCCAGCACACAGAATGATACAAATAACTATGCTGTCCTTCCTATCTGAAAGTTTATAATTGAGTACCACTTAATGTTATTTGAACTATTTTACTTTTGCTTAAATGAACAAGATTGCTCAACCAAGGGAAAACAGAAAAAAAAAAGTACTTTTAAAACTTTACATTGGACCACTGGAATAAAATGANAAGTTAGAATGCTTCAGTTACATTCAAGTTCGTGAATGAGTTCTGGATTATTTTTGAACAAATAACCTTTGATCTTGAGTTGCCACAAAAGCAAAGCCAATGTTCTCTTGTTATAAATATGTACATACTTGTTTTCACTTCCTAAAAGTTTGTTTTAATAAAATTTAATTTGGAAAGTTTGCCAAAGAAAAAGTACAAATGGGCTATTTTTGTTACAAATGATAAAAACAAATATGGTATAATTTTGAGTTAAGTCATCTCACTATTTTTTCTAAATACTTTGAAATATTATAACAACCTCCTTACTATTATTATAATCATCTTTTAATCATCCTACCAATAATAGCCTTAAGAATGGCTTAAAACTATTTTAATAAAAGAGATAGAAACATGAATAAAATGAAAACATAATNTAAAATGACAATGTATATCCAGAAGCTTGAAGTATTACTCAAATTATGAGAAAATTTCAGAAAATTATTGAAGAATATTGTGTCACAAATTGGTCCATTTTTTAAAATGTAGAGTAGTTTAAAAGCTATAACTGACATAAAAAATGGGAAAAGAATGAGTTTAGAAAGTCACAGATTGTAAAAGGCAGAATTAAGTCAAAGGATTTTCAATGTATGATGTAGCATTTTGAGACTCAGAATCATGATGACATACAGTAGTCACTAGAAACCTCACCCATACCAACATATGTCTATGTAGTACACATTCAAAAATTTATTCTTTGTCTCATTTTGAATTATTTCCTTCAAGGAAGTACATGTAAGCTAGAACTGCCATTTCTACAGAGCTATTCTTCCACTAACACTTCTGGAGCTGCTGCCAAACATTTCTGCAATAGTTTAAAATGTGTTTCACCATTCACCATCTGTTTTTTCTCTAATTTTTCAAAACATGGAAATCGCTGAAGATAAGGGAAAGTGAAATGCCAGATTATGCTGTATAAATATAACTTATAATATATACAGCTATGTCTTGGGAATGCAAACTACTAATTTGTAACATTGAAAAGAGTACTTGCTATTATAATAGTAACTGTGACTTTTAAAAAGATTAAATACATAGATTGCCTGTTTCCAGAACATTAGAGACAGNGGTAAGAATAAATGTTTTCAAAAAGTATAGCTTAAGAAACTCCAAAAGATTCAATACCAAAACAATCAAACAAAAACAACTGGATTAAAAAATGGGCAACATTTCTCAAAAGAAAACATTTCAAAGGCCAATGGGCACATAAAAAAATGGTCAACATCACAGGCCATTAAGGAAATACAAGAACCATGAGGCACCACCTAACCCCAGTAGGAACNGCTAGTAACAGAGAGACTAACAATAACACATGCTGAAGATGTGGAGAAAACGGACCCTTGCACATTACTGTGGTCATGTGAATTAGTGCAGACATTATGGTATAGAGATTTCTTGAAAATTAACACTAGAACTAATGTTTGAGCTATTAACCCTACTACAGGTAGATATCCAAAGGAAGTGAAATCAGTTTGTTGAAGAGGTTCCACACTTCCATGTNTTCGAAATAAGTTTGGGGTCNCAAAGAAAGAGACAACCACTCCAGCTGAAGTGTCTGGACAATGCAAGACTTTACTCAAGAAGGTGTGATAGAAAGAAGGGATATGCAGAGACAAGGAGNGTACATGGTTTTATTCTAACTCAGGTGGCGACTGGATCTTTCTCAGATTGGCTGGAGTCCCACTGCACAGTCTTACTCAACTGGCTCCTTTTAAAAGAATTGGCACACAGGAAGTGAAGGGGGAAGAGGCCAGCCACTTCAATCAGAATGTAGTAGGGTCTTTGTGTAAACAAAGGGTGTGCTGGGTGGAGAGATTAAAATGCTTGCATAAAAGTCTAACAAGACGGGGGAGATAAAAAGATTTGAATTCCTTCCCCTAAACACAAGTTTTAAAGTATTTGATAGAAACGTCTCATATTAATATTTCTTACACATGTTCATTGTAATATTATTCATAATAGCCAAGAAAACAAAACCAAAACCAAAAACAAAAAACAAAAACCTAAGTATCATCAGCAATGAAAGGAAAAGGGAAAATGCAGTACTTATTGTTAGGGTCCTGGAGAAGTCCCACACAAGACCACCATCCTTGTATGCAATCAGCAAGANCATTTATTATNCTACCATGCTGGGGTCTGCCACCCTGCACAAAGGCAAGATGGCAAAGACCCTGAGAGAGATGTGTGTGCTCCTTTTAAGCACAGCAGAAGAGGAGGTCCTAGGGCAGTTAGATCACTTTAGATAGGATTGGCTTAAGCAGTGGTAATCATACTAGTACGTTCTAATTGGTCAGAGCTAGTCAGGGGCTGGTCAGGGCTACAGTTTTCAATTTTTGGACAGGTTTGGACAAATCCCAGACTTTGTCCTTATTTGGTTATCATCTTGAGCTTGTTGACTGTGAGTTAGGCCTGTCCTGCATGTTCCAGGCCTACTTGTCCTTNCTGTCAGGGAGTGTTGGAAATTGATTGTCCTTTGTTGGTGGCTCTTTCAGAGAATGCTTGTCCAGTCTCAGGAAACTGAAATTGAGGCCCGATCTCTGAGAGAAGATTGAGCAGCCTGTTATGGTGTCTGCTTGGTCCTCTCACTTATAAACAAGGGAGCCATAAATTCAGCCACAAAATAACAGAAGNTGTGCCATTTGCAGCGTTGTAGATTATTATACTAAGTCAGGGACAGAAAGGTAAGTATAATATCTCACATGTATGGAATCATAAAGTGTGGGCCTTCATATAAGAGAGCAGAACAGTAGCTCCCAGAGGCTGAGGAGAGGAATAAGGGAGGGATGAGGACAGGCTAATCAATGAGTACTGTGCTACACTTAGGTAGTAGGTACAGGATGTTCTTAGGTACCATTGCAAAGCATGGTGACTGTAGATAACAGTAATGTGAAGNGCATTTCAATAAGCTAGAAAAAGGGGAATTTAAAGAAATGGTGTTTGAGGACATAAGTATGCTTAACCTGATTTAAAACATAATGCCATGTATAAATGCATCAAATACTATGTATGTGGAACCAATTATGATGTATGAGTTTTATGTTTTCATTCAATTAAAAAATAAAAAAGTAACTAAGATAAATAAAAAAGTGTAGTTTTATTTAGATAGTAAAATATTTCTAATTACAATTAATTTTATTACTATATAGATTAAAACACACATTTATATTTCTTTAGAGCCCTGTTCAGCATGCTGAATCTCTTGCTATAATGTGATGATGTATAAGCTTCAAAAGTATTAGAGCCAGTCTTCCTAAATTGGCCTGCTCTGTAGTCTGTCCTCAGTGGGACAATAGAGGAGTTCTAAGTTGAGTGTTGAGACAGGCCACTCAGTGCCTTTCTGACTTTCGTGNGCATTGTGAGTCTTGAAGGGAGGTAAGGGGTGCATGCCTTAGGATTCTGTTTAAGCACAGTGTTCTTTCTGGGGAAAGAGGGTAGAGTACTCTTACCTACACAGATGTTAATACTTACATGTCTGCACTGGATTGTGAATATTTAAGTAACAGGTTGGATAAAGAGCCCTAGTCTTCCAAATGATAATTTCTCTTTTAGATAATTTCCCTTTTATTTGGCTCTGGAATTTCCAAAGAGTGGGTTCATTTGGCACTACAATTTTTGTAACTTGCTTCTGCTTGCAATATTACCCATCCCTCTGTTCTTCACTTTAATGCCTCCATCTTGGCACATTCTCATAGGCATGGTGGCCTGATCAGGGCCTTGTTTACTCTGAAGACAACCAAACTCTCTTTTCTTAGAATTTCTTGCCAGTTTACCTCAGATCTAAGAATGATTTAAGATGGTTTCAGGTAAGATGATCTCTTTTATCTGACAGGAACACATTCTTCCATTACTTTTCTGGTGTGTGTGTGTGTGTGTGTGTGTGTGTGTGTTGTTTGTTTGAAATTGGAGTTGTAGTTATTAATCTTCAGAAGATTTGATTAATGAAATTCATCTGATTGTGAAGTTATCACCTTTGGGTAGGTGCAATAGGGTTTACCTGGAGTCTTTAAATTCTAGCTTTTATTCCTTATTGAACATTCATCATAATTCATCAGCTACTCAGCAAGATCCTTCCACAAAAGTCTTGCTGAATGCCTCATGAGCATTTTGAAATGTCAACAAAAGAGGAAAAACCCAACACAATCCCATTCACGACAGGGAAGCTAAAGAGACCAGTTATATTAGAATGGTATACATTTCTCCAATAGAAGAGAAAAATATGCCTAGAAGTACTTCAGATTAGTAGATAGAGGTACTTTGTTCTGGAAAAAGTTTGATCAAGACTAATACTTATCATGACCTTCGATGAGATCTTCAGAGTGGTCTTCCTATAACTTTGAGTAAAATGCCTCCATTCCCTGCATTCAAAACTGGAGTGTGAGAGGCACAACTTCCAGGAAACCTGACATCTATTAATTCCAGAGTTACAACTTCTTTTCATTTTAGAGGTTATCTTACCTGTTTGCTATTTATTTATTTATTTTTATTTCAGTAGCAGTGATGAACCCAAGGATCAAGACAGAGTACCTGCATGCTAAGCAACTACTCTAGGTACTCTATCTCAAGAACTATATTCCCAGGCTCTTTATTTTATTTCCCTTTTTGCATAATATTTTTATTGATTATTTGGGAATTTCACATCATGAACCCTGACCACACTCACTTCCCAGTCTTCCCAAGTCTGCTCCCCACCCTTGTGACCTTCCCCCTCCCCTGCAAAAAAAGAACAAGTTCAATTTGTGTTACCCATACACTCACTGGAGCATGTCAAACTCCCAGTGGTGGCCAGACTCTTAAAGAAAACTGAGTCCTTCCTCACCTGCATCCCTGCCAGAAGCCATCAGTTGTGCAGAGCTATACTTCAACATCTTTATCACAATTTTTAGGAGTTCTCTTTGATGGCTTTCTGTCTAGGCTGTTACTTTTTTGGGAGTGAGGGTAAGGTGGGGTGGGGGTAGGGGTTATCACAGAAGCTTTTTATGTCCGTCTTTCTCAATTGTGAGTCTACAGCCATTAATATCATGGCAAAAGTAGCTTCCTTGCCTTTTACAGTTCACCAAAGACTTCCACATGGTTTCTGGTGACATCATGTGCCATGGACCTCAGCATGGTCTCCGGTGGCAGTAAAGACCACATACATAATCATGGCCCTCTGCTGCAAGCCTGTCCACAGATACCATCTTAGNACTCTTGCAGCAGCACAGGCCACTCATAGCTATATGGCCCCCAGCAGCAGCATAGCCCAAGGACATCAACATGGCTTCAGTACCTTTTTTTTTTTTTAATATGTGTGTGTCTGTGTCTGTGTGTCAATGGTGTTCAGAGGACAACTAGTGGAAATCTTTCAACAAGTGGGCCCAGGGATTGAACTCAGGTCATCAGACTTGGCCACACACGCCTTTACCTGCTGAGCCATCTTGTTGGGCCATTTCATTTTAATTTTAAGTCAGCATCTCAGTAAGTTTCCAAAACTGGCCTTGAACTCACTCTATAGTTCAGGCTGGATTTGAACTTGTGAGCCTCTTGCTTTAAAAGCCTACCAAATTAAGTCTGTTTTTTACCATGCCCAGCCTTATAACTACTTTCTTTTGGGGGGGGTGGTTTTTTTGAGACAGGGTTTTTCTCTGTGGTTCTGGCTGTCCTGGAACTTGCTTTGTAGACCACACTGTCCTCAAATTCATGGATCTACCTGCCTCTGCCTCCTGAGTGCTGGGATTAAAGGTGTGTTCCACCACCTCCCAGCAATATAGCTATTTTTTAATATTTGATCATTATTTTCTATATTTATAAGCTACACAGAGCTATAACTGCTTTTTCAAATTTTTAAAAAACCATTTTTGCTATTTCAAAATTCCCATGAGCAAATAGAAAACCAGTGCCAAGATACATAAGTATAAATATATATATGTATATACATATATACATTCATTATTAAAAATGCCCACTTAGCTCACTCTTCAGTGAGAGTCTCTGAGTCTTGGGTAAAGTAAGTGTGATATAGATGTCCCATTTCCACCCCTACCTAAGGAGCTATTGACAGTGGCCTATTAGAAGAGGAAGAATCAGTTTTCTTTAAGAGTGTAGTTCCTGATATGTCTACCATACTGTAGTAAGTGGTCCCACATCCATGCANATATGGAGCATGAATTGAAGCTGCTGGGTTACAATAAAGATAGGATATGAAGTTAGGAGGGGATGAGGGATAGGTTTGGAAGGAGTTAGGAGGAGGGATGAGGAGTGAATATGATCAAAATACATTATGTTTGTNTGAAATTTTTAAAGAATGAATAAGAATGTTACATCAAAAAACCATTTAGAGCTTGACATTACAAATGCTTTTGGTCCATAGTAGGTAGCGATACTGCCAAGATGAATGTAATTAACAGTTATAAGTTTTACAGGATTTTTGATGGTGTTCTCATTATCTGACCAGAAAACCCAGCAGCTTATCTCAGATACATTCCTAGGTTGACATGATTTCTCACCTCTGTAAATTCTTAGTGTGTCTGCCATTTCACACACAATTTAGGAACTTCTATCTCCCCATCAATGTTGGCTCTTGTGTTCATTTCCTGAGACCTGCTGTTGCTGTTTTGTTTGCTGTGTGATGCAATGGTGATTTCCATGACTTTATTCTTAGCTTTATTTGCGAATTCTGTGAAATAACAGGTAAGGCTTGGATATTAATAATAAAGGACCAAATGGGTAGAGCACATCTGGAAGAGGCAGTAGTGTTTCCTATGGAGGAAACACGAGGAATATGAATGCATGCATATGATTAAGGATAAAATTATTGGGCTGTTCTAAAGAATAAACCTGTGGAACAGAAAAGTTCACAAGATTCCAGAAGAAAGAAACAATGAGGTTTTTGTGAATAACATACTAATGAGATTTNTTATCTTCACAGAAAAGGGACTTCATGACATACTCTAATGGACTAGAGCTCTCAACGTAAATGGGAAAGGAATAAAATGTCTAAGGTCATTGGTGAATATCTCTATGATTTTGCAGGAAGTAAATTTTTTATTTATTTATTTATTTATTTATTTTTATTTTTTGGTTTTTCAAGGTAGGGTTTCTCTGTGTAGCTTTGGCGTCTTTCCTGGAACTCACTTTTTAGACCAGGCTGGCCTCAAACTCACAGAGATCCACCTGCCTCTGCCTCCCGAGTGCTGGGATTAAAGGCGTGCGCCACCACTGCCCGGCCAGTAAATATTATTTAAGCAATGTACACATATTGTTAGCAAAAAGAAAAAATAAATCAATAAAATTACATTGAAGCTAAGAATGCCGTTTATTAGTTAACAGTGAGAGACTATGTGGGAGACTGGTGCATTCGTAAAACAACTTATAAAATGAAAGCCCTTTACCAGAATATATTAAAATGCTTGGAAGTAAATGTGAACAAGTAGACAAACCAGCAGATAAAAACCATAGTAGATGGTAGTCAGATCATTTATAAACCTATGAAAGAGATCGCTAGTATATTTAGTTACCTGGGAAATTGTAAATTAAAANCCAAAGTGAGATGTCATTCCATACCAATTGGTTGGCTAATGTGACTGTGCCAAGTATTGGGGAGGAAGTAGAAAGCCTAGACCCCTTCTCCATTACTGATAGGAGTTGTAAATTGATATTACTTCCCAAATTACTTGTTGGTATTTAGTAATGCTGACCACATCCATACTCTATGACCTAATAACTGTGAAAATTCATCATACATTGCCAACAGGAATGTGCAAAAATATTTCTAGCAGTTCTATTTATAGTAAACCTTGTCAGCAATTGCCAGGACCACCCCAAAGTTGGCGATTTCACAGACATACTTTCAAGAGCCAACATGATTAGTGTTATTATGTTCATTGATATGGCTTATCTTAGTGAAAATGCATACAACTGAAGCAGTGTAAGGAAAAAGGCTTAAGGGGCAAAGTCCAGAGGCCAGTTGCATGTTCCCAGAGTCCTCTCCAAGTAGAATAGGACAGAACATGCTACCCCCACTGTATGAGAGCTGTCTATCAGGGAAATTTGGAGAAGACTCACTGTCAGGTCCTCCCCCCCAACTTTTATTGAAAATAGCTATTTCTCACATAATATATCTTGATTACAGTTTTCCTTCCCTCTACTCCAGTTCCTCCTCCCTTCCTCTCCTATCCAGATCCACTTCATTTCTCTCTCATTAGAAAACAGACAGGATTTTAATGAATAATAATAAAATAAAATATAACATAATAAGATAAAACAAAAGTAGCACACTGGAATTGGACAAAACAAACATAAAGAAAAGAGCCCAAGAAGATGCACAAGAAACAGAGATCCACTTATTCACGTGCTCAGGAATCCCGTAAAAATACTAAATTGGAAGACATAATCTATATGAAGAGGCCCCATGTTTCTGTGAGTACATATGAGCTTTTATCGTGCTGACTTAGAGGGCCTTGTTTTCTTGGTGTCCTCCATCCCTGCTGGCTCTTATATTCTTTCTGCCTTCTCTTCCATGGGGTTCACGGAGCCCTGTGGGGAGGGGTTTGATGGAGACATTCAGCTTAGGACTGAGTGTTTCAAGTCCTATCACTCTGTGTATAAAGTCTGGCTGAGTATCTCTGTATTTGTTCCCATTTGCTGCTAGAGGAAGCTTCTCTGATGATAGCTGTGCAAGGTATTGATTTATCACTATAGCAGAATGCCATTAGGAGTCATTTTATTGGCATATTTTTCTCTAGGACAGTAGTATTTGGTTTTACCCTAGGTCCCTGAGCTATCTAGTCTCATGTTCTTGGCCACCCAAAAATTGCTGGGTTTGGTATCTGCCTTATGGAATGGGCCTTAAGTCAAATCAAATATTGGTTGGTTATTTCCCCAAGCTTTGTGCAGCCATGGCACTAGGCTTTCATGCAGGCAGGACACCATTGTAGATCAAAGGGTTTGTGGCCGTGTTGGTGTTTGTTTCTCCTTTGGTAGCATGCAGAGTACCTTCTAGTACCAAAGACACTAGTGTGTAGGNGTGAAAGTTCTATGTAGGCACCAGCTCACCTTTTCTACNTTCAATGACTTGTGTAGGTGTTGNCTTCAGCAATAGGGCCTTGCTCAGTTTGTGGAGAGCAACCTACAGTCTTGGCAACAGCTTGCATTGTTTGGAGATTCCCATGGGACCCCTTTGGCTAACAACTAAACTAGATATGACTGAATCCCAAGACAGGAAGCTTAATTTGGTGACAAGGGATGTCNAGTTGGGATTCTGTCTCCCCCATTATTTGGCAATTTCATTTATATTGCCTTCATATATGCATATATTTTAGGAAACTTCTACTATATTAGGTGTCCATACTACCTCTCAAATGACCCTTAATTTTATCTGCCTCTCCCCTCATTCCATCCCTCAATCTCTTCTCCCCCCATCTTGATCATCCCATTCCAGACCCCCCTATCCATTCATAACTATTTATTCTATTGCTCTTTCTTAATAAACTCTTTCTGTTCCCACTAGTCCTTTACTCTACCAGTATCAGGTTTTTATTGGGCAATGGTCAAGTACATGGTCTCTGCCTGACACACAGACTCCAGGTAGGAAAGCAGGTGTTCAGTATGAAGTCATATTATTTTATAAACCATTTGTGAATAGTGAAGTGCTTCTAACCAGTTAGTTACTACAAAATCCAAATTCTCTCTTGCCAGCCAAGGAATGAACAGAAGTATAGACAAGCCTGACTAGGTGTAGCAGTCCAGTCTGGTGCGCTAAACTTTTCTGCACAAGCCTCTGGCTGGAATTGCAGCCATGCAGTGCATGTTTCTGTAAAACGAGATGGTATATAGAAAACCCAGGATACTAGAAATCTGTTTATTCTGCTATATGTTATTGATGTATCAGTGTCTGTAGTCAACAGCACCCATTGGCTCAAACTAAGTATCAATGTAAGTCAGAAGTAGAAAGCATTTCCCCTACTGCTTCATTTCACTTTACTCCAGGCAGGAATCCTACAATCAACTGGCATGTCAGACCTTCTTTGGTTTATTTCTCTTTATGGTGGCAGTGTTTCCTATCTTTCAATGAACCACTATTTCAGGCATGTTCACTTCAGATTCTGCCATGGGCACCCGTGGAAGAAGCTTGCAGTTTGTTCTCCCTAGTTTAGCTCCATCGTGGATTCTGCTCTCAGCTGTGCTGCAGTGTGTATGTGGGTGATTGCTGGCGTCCCACATCACGGGCTGGGATAACCAGTCATTCTTTTCATTTCCTTGCTGCCACCAGTTCAGTGGTTCTATCTCACTGTTGTTCCTGCTGAAGCTGTTGGTTTGCATCAGCGCTCACATTTCNCGTGCCCTGGAGTGACACTGATGCTCTTCGTACCAACACAGCTTGGATCTTACTTGGTGTTCCTCACTCTTTAATCATAGCCCTTTCTCTTCAATATTCATGTTAGGGGCTGTGAGGACATTTTTGGACAGGCACAACCATACTTAGACCTGCCTTCTCCCTCAGCTGATAATCATATCCTTAAACCACAACTTTAGTCCCCTCACAGTACTCCTTCATTACAGACAAGCTTGTCTTTATAGGGCTCTTGTTAGTGTCACTAGACAAAACATAGAAAATCCAGTTAAATTTTAATTTAAAAAAAACCCATCTTAGTCAATTTAGGCTACTATAACAATAATATTATAGACCACATAGTTTATAAATCATGGAAATTTCCTTCTTGGGTTGGGGAGATAGTAAAGTGCTTGCCATATAACCATGATGACTTGAGTTCAATCCCAGGAAGCACATAAATGTCAGACCTGTTGGTGAACGCTTGTTATCCCAGAGCTGGGGAGACAGAGAAAAGTGGATCCCTGGGGTCTTCTGGTCAAACAGTTTAGCCTAAACAGCAGCCTCCAGGGAAGCAAAAGATCTTTTTCAAAAAAACAGGGCTCCTGAGGAATCACAGGGAAGGTTGACCTCTGCCCTCCACATACACATGCATATATAGGCATACTTAGCAGCTCCCACACCTGCACAAATACCCATGTGAATCCCCCCACACAAGCAAGTGCACGCAAACACCCACAGAAACAGGTATTTATGCACATTTATGTTTCGTAGTTCTTTAGACTGAGTGTCAAGTGAGGGTTCCTTCTTGGTTTGTATTTAAATCTTTAAAACAATTTTAGTGGTGTGTGTGTGTGTGTGTGTGTGTGTGTGTGTGTGTGTGTGTGTTTTATGGTATAAGATAAAGGTCATACTTGTTCCTATTGCATATGATATTGAGTTTTTCTAGCACCAGCTGTTGAAGATTATGTCTATCCTATTCCTGGCACCCTATTCAAAGAAGAATCAATCATATACTCATAGTTTTATTTATCTATGCNAATGATATACCATTATATGTTGTAGTTTTGTAATGTTTTGCAATAAGAAAGTATGAAGTCTTCAACTTTGTTCTTCTTAAATTAATTCAGCTGTTTGAGGTCTTTTGTAGTTTCATATAAATAGGATTTTTTTGGGGGGGTCATTGAGGTTTTGATGAGAATCTAAACTGTGTATTGATTTAGGCTGTATGAACATTGTAATGATGTTAGTTCTTTAAATCCACAAACAGAAATGTCTTCCTATATATTTGTGCTCATTTAATTTTCTTCACTCAATTTTTGGAGTTAAAAAAATGCATCCTTTCTGGTCATGGTGTGGCATGCCTTTAATCCCAGTGCTTGGGAGGCAGAGGCAGGTGGATCTCTGAGTTTGAGGCCAGCCTGGTCTACCGAGTGAATTCCAGGACCGTCAGGGCTACACAGTGGAAGGAACCCTGTCTGGAATAATCAAAACCAAAACCAAGAAAAAAATGCATCCTTGGTTGAGATTATNTCTAAATCTTTNTCCTCTTATGTGCAGATGTAAATGGGATTATTTNCCTAGCTTCTTTTTAGAATTGTTCACTGGTAGTGATAGAAACAGAGCTGATTTTTGTGCTCTTATATCCTGGAACTTTACTGATTAAAAAAATTGCTTCTACTTCTAGTTTCATTCTGTTCCCATGAAAA
>LZPO01117637.1:38090-50367 GCA_001675575.1 Neotoma lepida
GACATCTAAGAGGAGAACCAAGAAAGCTGTGGTGCAAATGAGTTTAGAAGTCTAAAGTGATGGCTGACTGGAGAGCTGCATTTGGAATCTGGATGTACATTCTAACTGAAGTGCCAAGGAGAGTGAACAGGAGGACTATGGCTGACAACAATTAACATGTGTGTCTACTTTACCTCTAAGAGGAGGGATGTTCAGAGAGGAACAGAGCCAGGGAGAAAAAAAATCTTGATATGTGGAGAAATCATAGATATCATTGGGCATTCTTGAAGTTATTAAGGCCGGCACACAGGAGTTGTCACTGGATTGGCAATCACCCTAGAAAACACAAAGAGATCCTTTGCAGCAGAGTGAGATCCCTGTTACAGGAAGTAGAACAAAAAAGAGTGGAAATGGAGATAGCTGTTGTAAAGAGCTTGCTTGAGAAATTTGACTGGAAGAAAAAGTGAACTTACTTTTTTATTTTGTATGACTGTCTCTCTGTTTCTCTGTCTCCTCCCTCTCTTTTGTTTGTGTGTATGTGTGTGTCTGTCTCTCTCACATTGTCTTTCTGTCTGCTTCTGTCTGTCTGTGTCTCTCTCTCTGTGTATGTGTGTGTGTGTGTGTGTGTGTATTTGTCTATCTCTGCTTCTTTCCCTCTGTCTCTCTCTTTCTGTGTGTGTATGGATGTCACATGACACAGAGTGCACTTGTACAGATTAAAGCTTGCAGTAGTTGATTTTTTCTTTCCACCACGTGGGTCCTGGGTTTTGAACTTAGGTCATCAGGTGAGGCTGCTAGTGCCCTTACTCACTGAGGCATCTCACCAGCCCCAAGGTACTGATTTTACTGTATTGCATTTGCTATTGGTACTGATTCTTTAAACCGCNCATAAACNTCCTTGGGGCAGTTATCAATATTTGCAGGCTTATCATTTGCNTCAGGAACTGGTTCTTAGTGGATACGATAAAGGAATTGTGTGACTGATGAAAGTTATTTTTAAAAGATGAATTTAAATCATAAAATAGCAGCAAGACTTGGTGTAAGACAAATTGCTAAACAGTCTTATTAATAAAAAACCCGGACCCAGATATTGAGGTGAAAGCTGAGAGATCAGAGGAATAGGACAAGCCACAGCCAACCTNACCTCACCAACTCCTNAGCTTCCAGAGAGGCCTACATCCTATATACCCTTGCCTATATGCCCTTCTGTTCTGCCATCTCACTTCCTCTTTCCACCCAGCTACATCACTTCCTGTCTGTCTGTATAGACCTCCAGACCTCTATGGTTAGTACTGGGATTAAAGGTGTGTGCCACCACACCTGGCTCTGTTCCCAATGTGGCCTTGAACTCACAGAGATCCAGATGGATCCCTGCCTCCTGAATGCTAGTATTAAAGGCATGTGCTACCATTGCCTGACTTCTATGTTTACTATAATGACTGGCTTTTCCCTCTGAATCTCAGATAAGCATTATTAGGGTGCACGATATATTGGGGGAGACAATATATCACCACAACTTGGCTTTAAAAGGGTGGAAGGTTGTCAGGCTGGGCAGGGATCAACAGCCTTAGAGATTGGGGAAGATGAATCCTTCCTTCATGATGGGCTTTGACACCACCTCCCACTTTTCTGGTAATAATGGAAAGGAAAACATCACAACTGCCCTTCCTTAGACTTCTTGGTCAAAAGAATAGGGTAGAATATCTTTTTCAGGAAGTTAATGTAGTTGGGCCTGTCAATTACAACAGTTAGGAGGCCACCCCACAGGAAATCTCAATACATTGTAAGGAGATGGGAGAAATAGNTACAACCTTAATAAGATAATGTGCTTTGCCCAAAGCCCCTCCTTTAAGTGTGCTACATACACACTTCCCTCAAGTTAGCACTGTTAAGCTTGACCACTTTTTAAAAAATATATATTTTAAGCTTAAACAACATAAATTTTCTGATCCATATCTTTCCCCAAAGCCTAGACATACTTTTCCTGTGNAAGCATGCTTTTACTGACATTCTGGGCTATCTCACTAGTTATCAGAAGCTTCACCCCACCCTTGTACCAGTAATTGTGGACCTCCTTTACTGAGCACGTTGGCTTCTGAACAGCATGGTGTCTTTGGACCCTTTCCCCATCTCTCTCCTGCTGGGTGCTACCAAGATCTACAGCTTTCCTGTCCTGTTTTTCTCTGACACACAAATAAAATTGTGCTTGAGCTTCCTTCTGAATTTGTTTCAAAATTCTTTTGTTAACAAGACTAAGAATTTGAAAGGGATCCAATTTCCTCAATAACAAGACTTGTTCATTCTTTTTCTAATTTCGAGGATGTTTCAACAACATAAAAACATTTTCTATACTAAAAAACTAGAAAAAGAAGTTATAGGAATAAATGGAAAATAAAGCTGTGTTTTGAAAAGTCCAAACACAAATTCAGAGCTCTTGTTTGAAGATTCAAACTTGTGCCCTACTTTAACATAAACATATTTGAAAAACTAAGCTTTGTTTATGTTTTTTGCTATTTTCTTTCAAAATGTATTCTCTAATCTTATAATCTTATGACAAATTTTAATTTAATTCACATGGAATCTAGGTTATTTAAAAATTATACTTGTTCTCTTTGGAAGCATATTTTTAAATTATTTCTTCTCATTATTTGTGTTATTACAAGACAAAATGATTTNCGTCTACACTAGTGTTTAAAAGTATTGTATGTTCTTATTTAAGAACTGCTCACAATGCTCTTGAAAACAAATTGCCAAAGGGCCATGCATGTGCTTCCACACTTAACAAACCTGTGTCCCTGTCCCCTGACCCTTCTATCTTCTATGAGTTTTCATGCATTCCCTGCCTTCTGTATTTTATGGATCTCAAGCAACTCCCTTAGAACGTCTATCAGTGTGAACAGGTTGTGCAAATACTTTTTTAGATGACCGTAAATGGGATATGAAGATTGGTGGACTTTCCTTCCTCATCCTATGGTTATTCTAGCCGGGCCTGGCTCTTCCTGCCTAGATCCTGGAACCCATGCTTAGCCAGAAGGACTTTTCTTCATCACAGGACCTATTTTGGACAAAAACCAATGTTTTCTCTCAAATCAAATATGCCACCAGTTACTATCTCTGCTGTGCATGCAGTTTTCCTTGAGGTCATGTATGTTCTATGCAGAAGTAGATACCTCTTTACAGCGTGTAGGGCCACTGGGACTCTGAGAGTGTTTTGACAGAAGGGCTGATGTGTTTTGCTAAATGTTTGCTCCTGAAGCTCTTCAGTATTTGCTTGGTTCCATCTTGGCTGTTGTTTGTTTTGCTATTTATTTGTGTGGCTCCAATCATCTCTCTGGCTTTGACAAATTTCCAATGTAGCTGTTCTTGCAAAGCAATTCTTCTCAATTCCTATTTCCTACTCAGTGTCTCTTTCCAGTCTGTGACATGACATACAGCTCTAGTAACTATTGGAAATTTTACTATAGACTTTAGAGAGCATGGAGCACATTGTTGTAGGGAGGGGAATGATTGCCCTCCTACTTTAAGCACTTCCTTTTCATAAATAATAATTTTGTTGGTATAGTAAGAAATTTGTCACATAAACCTTTTACAATTTTTTCTTAATGAATGTGTTGTACCAATTTTACTATGTGACACAAATCTGACTCACAAAAGTGTTCATTACATTTTCTTTCTTTTTTTTTTTTTTTTTTTTTGGTTTTTCGAGACAGGGTTTCTCTGTGTAGCTTTGCGCCTTTCCTGGAACTCACTTGGTAGCCCGGGCTGGCCTCGAACTCACAGAGATCCACCTGTCTCTGCCTCCCGAGTGCTGTGATTAAAGGCGTGCGCCACCACTGCCCGGCTCATTACATTTGTTTTCTAGTCAATTATAACTTTTTTTAACACCTAAGATGATTATTTTTTATAGGAACCAGAAGTTAAAATATGAGTATTGAAGCATACAAGCGTTGACACCTACTATTGCCTAGATATATTGACATATAATTATTTCATGAATTCTCATAATTAATTATTTCCATGTTTAGAGAACATTATCCACACATACAAAAGTGGCCATAGAGAAGTGGCTATAAGAACACACCANNAATGACGTTCAAACTCTGTTTCTTCTGAACATTAACATTCAGTTCACTCATGGTTCTACTTTGCTTTTATGTTGCTGTGATAAAATACTGACTAGAACCAACTTGGGGAGAAAGGAGTTTATTTGTCTTAACAGATGACAGACAGCCCATCATCAATGGAACTCAAGGCAGGAACCTGGAGGCAGGAACCTGGAGGCAGGAACCGAAGCAGAGAACATGGAGGAACACCACTTAATGACTTGTTTCCTGCTTCTTCTCAGGTAGCTTCCTTACACTACCCAGAACATGCTTAGTGATGGCACTTCCAAGAGTGGGTTAAGTCCCCTCCATCAATTAGTAATCAAAAGAATGCCCTAACAAACAGGCTCATAAGCTAATATAATCTAGACAATTCCCCAGTTGAGGTTGTTCTTCCCAGGTGTGTCAAGTTGACAGCCATGAAGAATAGCCATTNCAAGACCACTCCTTGTTAACCAAGGCTGGAAGAAGGTGTCATATTTCCTGAACCAGGAGTTACTGGTGGTTGTGAGCTTTGGTATGTCCACACATTCAAAAGTGGCTCATAGAGAAGTGGCTATTGAGAAGACAGAATTGAATTGAACCCTGATCCTCTTCAAGAGTAGTTGAATGCTTTTAACCACTGGGCCACCTCCCCAGCCCCAGTTCAATTGTNGCACTAAGAATGGTCACTCCACTTACAGACATCACCTCACACTGTATTTAAGAAATCCATTTCCTGGGTTCCCATACCTTTTCTTTTATTACTCTTCATCTGCACTGGAACCTTGAGCATGTGTTTCCTAAAAGCTGCAAGACATTGTCTGTGTGAGCTACAATAAAGCTTGCAAAGCACAGAACACAGTGGCTGGTGTGGGACAAACACAAAATCATTGTCGTTTTATTAATTTAGGTATTTTGCTTTTAAACATACCTTTTCTTAGTTAACAAAACAGGGAACAGTAAACTGTGTTAGAAAAGGAGAAGTCTTCATATTCCCATGAAAAGGAAGTTGGTGNACCATGAAGGTGAAGGTATATAGGCAGCTCTCAGTAAAATCCTGAAATGAAGTAAAATCCTGAAGTGAAAGTANGGAGAGAGTAGGTAACACAACAATGCAGCCATTCTCTTTCCACTTCAAACATGAAAAATAGAACACAGAGAATGTGGAAGAAAATGTCTAGTTGTTTTAGCTTAGTATTCTATGATCTAAAATGTTAAGCTCTACTAGTGGAATCCTGGGGGCAGAGTCACAGATAAATGGCAGATATCCTNTCATTTTCCATACTAGCATTCCATGCCCATGGCACATATAATCAATCCAACATACTACACAAACATTTAAAAATAGTCTAGAGATTAAAACTGGAAAAGAAAATGAAATTATGACGAGAGATTCTGGTGTGCCAAATTAAATTTGGAAAATACAATAGATNAAAAACTTTGAAAATAATTCTGTCAGTCTAACTAACACTGAAACACAAGTAGGTCTAACGCTGAATTAGTAGAGGAGTTAGACACACAAACTCAATTTAGAACCAGTTGCTGCAGCTAGTCATGATCAGTCAGCCCAAGAGAAGTCTGCAAAGTCTGGGAGTAGCAAGGCACTCTGTGTGTCCCTATTCATGTAACTAACGCCTTCACGTAGAGCCTGGTTTGGAGGATGAAATGCTGCTGCTCTTTCTTTTCACTTGTTAAGGACCTAAATTTCTTCAAGAAGCAGCATATTTGACTAAGTTAAGGGAACTGAACAGCTCTATGTGAAATTTTTTTTTCAGTTCCCAAACTGTACTCTTAATTTTGCAGCATGACATTTCTGAAGTCAAATACAAGACATTCCACTTTTATTGAACTTCCCACTCACATGTAACCTATCAATCATGTTTTAGACTGCAGGATCACCAACTTTTCTCTGTGTGACACAGAAAATATGAAATATTGAAAGTGAGAAAACAACTACAGCCATGTGACAAAGATGGAGCCATAAAACAAATTATAATGGACCCAGTCATTGATTGTTTAATACTGATTACTTATTCTACACAATTTCTAAAAAAGGACAAAATGGTACTTTGTTCTCTAAACTTGCTGATACACTGTAAGTTGGATATTCTTTTATGTCTAGCTCAGCAGTTTCAGAAACCCTGAAACATTCTGCATACAGCTGTGTTCCCACTTGCACAGACGCAGCAACATCTGCCAAAGCAAATACTGGTCTCTCCCTGTAATTCTACCACTCCACCAGAATTTCTCCTGTATTTATGGGATGGGCGTGCTGATTATAAGCTGGAGTTCTGGTGTTTGGTTCTCAACTACATTGTACTTAAGTTCATTCTATGTATTTTTGGTTAGAACTTGAAAGCAATGCCACTTTTAGATTTGGGAGGGTGCAAAGAAATACAGCCAGACAATTACATTATGTTCATGATATATTCTCATTATGTGTCTTTGGACTATATGTATGTTTGAAGTACTCACTGTTTCTCTCCTTTCCAAAATATAAATTTGAAAACTCTATTACAGATTTATATTTTGCCAGGACTAGTTAGGAATACAAAAATGTTGTTCTTACAATTTTAAAGTATGTGCGCCACAGAAAACCATGATGAAAAGGTTTTAAAAGACATCAGTCATGATATTATTCTGGGAAATTGGTTTGTTAAGTTTAAATCCTTTTAAGAATGAAGAGTTGCTCTTAATATTTATCAGTCTAACAGGAAGTAAAATGTCAANGATGGAANCTTCTGCTAGAACAGGATATTAGGTGGATTTTATGCTTCTGATCTACACTTGTCCATACATCCTCATAGTTTACTCATTTAATAATTATATCAGTGATGACCATTCTTTCCAATAATTGCATTTTATTACTANTTTTTTCTAGCTCTCAAAATGGTAACATATATCTATTTTACAATGGTAAGTAAAATGTTAGTTTTCACACCTTTAACCATTTTTAGTGTACTATGAACTTTCTTCAATATTTACACATACATTACAAAGTAAGAGCAGGCAAATATCAGTGGAACTAGATCTATGTATTCTTTTCAATGCCACAATGCACTCAAAGGTGGTTATGAAATAAGGCTTTTTAAATTTTATTTTTAATTTTTTTATTTCTTTAAGCTTATATTATAATTATATCATTTCTCCCTTCCCCTTCTTCCTTCAAACCCTCTATATAAAACATCTTGATTTTTTTTCAAATTCATGGCTGGCCTCTTCTTAAATTAATTGTTGTTATATATGTATATGTACATGTATACATATCCATACTCCTAAATGCATAAGTACAACCTGCTCAGTCCATAAAATGTTACTTGTTGTTTGCAGAGATGACCATTTGGTATTAGATAACCAATTAGGGTGATTTTCCCTGGGAAGACTATTTCTCCAATTCTCAACATTCCTTAGTTGCATGTAGTTTTTTGTGTAGGGTTGAGGCCTCTTGTTTTTTTCCCATCCATTTTGGCATGTCTATTTTAGTCCTTGGTCAGCTCATGTTTAGCAATCACACTGATGAGACTTTATGGTATTCATGTAGCTTCTTGTCTTNGGGTTTCTATTGCTGTTAAGAGACACCATGGCCATCACAACTCTTATAAAGGAAAAACAGTTAATTGGGCAGGGTTACATTTTGTAACCTTAGTTAGTTTGTAAGATGAATTTCTAAACGGTCTTGTTAAATAAAAACACAGGGCCAGAAATAGGGTGAAAATCTGACAGAGATCAGAGGAATTAGGAACAGCCGCCAGCCTCACCTTAACAACGCCGCTGCTTCCAAAAGAGTGCGTGATTTCCTACACCTCCANGTCTATATTCTTTTCTGTTTTGTTTTCCCATTGGCTCTCTCAGCCTAGNTACATCACTTCTTGTCTGTCTGTANAGACCTCCAGAATTCTATGGTTGATGTTAGGATTAAAGGCATGTGTCTCCATGCTTGACTTTGTTCCTAGTGTGACCTGGAACTCACAGAGATCCAGACAGACCCTGCCTGCTAGATGATAGGATTAAGGGCATGTGCTAACATTGTAAGGCTATGGGCTGACCTTATTCCTCTGATCCTCAGATAAATTTTATTGGGGGACATAGATAAAATACCACCACATTAGTCCATTATTATCATGGTGCTACATAGTTGCATGCAAGCAGACATAGTGCAAGAGAAAGAGCTGAGATTCCTACATCTTGACCTATGGGCAGCAAGAAGTGGTCTGAAACACTGGGCATGGCTTGAGCATATAAGAGACCTCAAAGCCCACCTCCACAGCGTTAATTATATAATTGTAAAAAAGTGTAGAAGTGTCTCCAAGTCCCTTCATCTAGTACNCAGACACTTACTCAATATCTCCAGGAACTGTTTCCACCTCCTATTATATTATTGTAAACCAAGAAATAGTTGAAGAATTTGACAAGAATGTTTGAATTAGTTATGGATTATCAGCAGCCATTGAAAGAANTGTACATTTGTGAATTTAATAGTGATGTTAAAGTAGTAACTAGAAAAGGATAGGACATCAATCAAGAAAATATATGTCACTTAAATATGCAGATATTCTCCTTCCCTGAAGTCCTTGACCTCCTATTAAATTGGATTGTCAATTCTTCACATTATGAGATGGAAAAAAAGTCCTTGAAAAGAGATT
The DNA here is from genome assembly GCA_001675575.1 of Neotoma lepida. Lineage (NCBI taxonomy): Eukaryota > Metazoa > Chordata > Mammalia > Rodentia > Cricetidae > Neotoma > Neotoma lepida. The sequence continues at coordinate 46,798 of LZPO01117637.1, forward strand.
GGTGTTATAAATGTTAAGCAATGACTGACTATACAGGGGTTGCTGATAAAATTACTTTCTTTAATGTTTTGTGTTTTTCCTTCTATGAGTGGAATAAAAATAATAAGGTACATTTGCAAACTTGAAAAGTAAATGCTGTAGTAAAAATAAAGACAAGAGATGGATATTCTTAGATCATAAAGTAGAGCAGTATTTGTCAAGCAGTGTCAAGCTTTTGGTTTGGTTCCAGGATTTCTTCAAATTATTAAGGATCCTAAATAAATTTGGGGGATCATATCAATTGATACTAACCATTTTATGGGCTCACTCTTAGTTTTAAGTTATTAATTAATTTAAAATAATAATATAACAATTACATATTGACAAAATGATATTGTTTTATGAAACTAAAATTTAATTAGAAAGGCGCATTACTTTATAATTTTAAAGAAACCCCTTTAGTATTTGACTTAATAGAATACAGTAGAATTTTTATATTTATATCTGTTTTCAACCTACTGCCATAAGTTATGGTTAAAGGANCTGAAAAATTCTGGCTTCATGCAGACACACATAGTTAAAAAATAGACAATCTCCCCATCAAATCTCTCCTCTCAGGGTTCAGGGGATCCTGGGGAAGAGAAGGTAGAAAGAGTGTTAGAGCCAGAGGTGATAGAGGACACAAGGAGAACAAGGCCCTCTAAATCAAGATCAATGGACATATGAACTCACAGAGTCTGAGGGAGCTTGCACAGGGCCTGCATAGGTCTGCAGCACAAGGGGTCCTAGAGCTGAAAGAAGACATGAACACNTGTCCCTACCCTTAACCCAGAAGCAATCGTCAACTAATTGCCACTTTTAAATGAAAACTTAGTTTTCTCCAAGAAATCTCACTGGGAAAACAAATTGCACCTAAGGTTAGGCTGCATACCCAGAAGTAGATGGCCAACAGGAAAGAAACTCAACAGCATCTTTGGAGGTTCCTTGTCTCATAATGTCATATCAAGGCTTTTTCTTCTTTTTAAAAAATTTAATCTTAAAAAATATATTATATATATATTATATGTTACACACACACACACACACACACACACACACACAGTTTCCCTACAGATCTTCTGTTGAGTGTTTTTATGGGATTCCTGAGTGTACAAATGAGTGGGTCTCTCTTGTGCCTTCTCTTGGGCTCTTTTCCTTCTGTTTATTTTGTCCTATTTCAATATGTTAGTTTTTGTTTTATATTTTACTATATTATTATCCTTTAGATGACTCTCTGTTTTCTAATGAATGACAGAAAGAGGGTGGATCTGGAAGAGGGAAGAGCTGAGAGAATTAGAGGGAGAGGAAACTATAATCAGAATGTATTATGCAAAAATAATCTATTTTCAGTAAAAGTGTAAAAAAATAAAAAATTTTAAAAAAAGAAAGGAAAAATCTCACAGACTTATCCTGTTTCCTTTCCTCATAGAAAATTTGGGAGCACACAAGTGTATTTATTCTGTCTGTGATGTAGAGGAAGAAACAGAAGTCGGATATGGGATTAAGTTCTGAATGGCTTACTCGTATAATTTTTGCATGTGATTTAATATATCTTAATCAAATGTTAATTATCTATAAAATGTGTCTGTAATTCATTGTGTGCTTGAGAATAATCAGTGGGACATTGTTGTGAAAATCATCTTTGACATCAAAACAGACGGAATGTAATAGGCCTTTTTAAACTACAAAATCAAAAAAGTTCTCTTAAGAGTAATGATATTTGAAGTGCTTATGGTCATAAATGGTAAAGTAATAATAATTTGATCCTGTGTCTGATTTTTAAGAAACTGTAAAGCTTGTTTTATCCAGTAGCTTCTGAGACCTTCTGTCACTATTCTTTCTCTTAGTTGATGTTATTAAGTCAATGCTCAACCAAAGCCAGGGAGTTTGAAAAAAACTGCCAAATCAACAAGCATTGCATCACGTACTCCCCTTCTCCTTTTACCCAGGATAAAGTAACTTGTTTGGTTAAAAATTTCAGAATCTTGTATTCTTAAGCAATGATTGAATAGGATCCTTCTTAAACCCTTGGTATTATATATTGGTAAATAATAATAACCTGTAATTCAGTTTTTAGAATTTACAAAATGTACCCATGAATGTTTCTTGTAGGAATCTTGGAAGTACAAAACACTTTTACCATCCTATTTTACAAAGAAGACACTGGGCTCTAGGGAACTCTGAGACTTTCCTTATGTACAGAGTTCAGACCTCACAGTTCCCACGGCCCTTATGCCAGCATTGATATTCTGAACAATAGTCCTCTTGGAGATTTCTTACTTAAAAAAATGTGGATTTTTCACTCCATTTATTTTCATATAAAATTAAAATTTGATTATACTCATCTCTTTAATATTTTGCATTAAAACTATATTTGAAGTAGAAACTTCCTAGATAAAATTAGAATGGGCCCACATATGTGTGTGTTTCTCTTCTCTCTGATCCATTGACTTAAGCTGCTGAAAAAGATGTTAGAGTGAGCCTGGGAGATGGGATGACATCACTATGTGAAAAATAGAATTCTGATCTACATATGGTTGCTTATTCAACCACAGTTTTTGTTGCACCATGTCTTCTTTTGGAAGGAAAGCTATGGGTGTGGTTTCCAACAAAACCAAGCAGAGTTGTAAAAATGTTTATTTTTTTTCAACAAGAATAAAGATGTGGGGATATTATTCAAGTATTTTTCTGTCTTCCCAATGCCATGATACTATAGAGATTCCAGTTCAGCAGCCTGGCTAATGGAATAATTTTAAAAGTTCCAAAATACAATGATTATTATAGAAGTTATCCTGGCATGCTGACTAGAGCATTATAAGATAAAGCTGTTGTCAAAGCTGGTATTATTGCAGTTGGATTTCTAAGACATTTCTGGTAATTCTTTCCATCATATGTACTCTTAAAATTTTAAGAGTTTTGGTTGGGATTTTGGTTTGTCCATTTGGGTAAGAGACCAGTGGCTTAACTCTGCTTGACGAGTAATTTTTTATGGCACCTGAATTTTCTTTACTCACCATTCAACTACTATTTGCTGGTTTAGTGTATTTTCTAAAGTTCAGTTTTAATTCCATCAAAATGAGTATCTCTTCCAAGATTATTCTTCCAGTGTTTTGTGTACCTTCCACAGAATTCATCCCTGTACTATATGTGATATAGATGTCAGTGGTTGAGCTTACCACCTAATCCAGTATAGGGCTGGGACTCTGCCCTGTACATAATTATATCCCTAAGGCATTTTCTTAGTAATTGTGCATTACATCGAATGGCACACAACTTTGAAATTGGAATCCCCTTCATCCTTAAGTTTGGGTAAGGACATTAAGATGAACAAAGCACATTTGAGACAATTGTGTGGTTACTAATGCTCATGTTTCAGGAGTACAGTGACTTCTTAATTCTTCTTGCTACTTGTAATTTTCATGTTCCACATAGCTGAAATATTGCAGGAGATTTCAACAGATTCTTAAAAATTTAGTAGTGCCCATAATTTATGTATGAAATAATGTGGTGATATTTTATTTGTCCTCCCTAATAAAATTTATCTGAGGGTCA
>LZPO01117639.1:8184-20715 GCA_001675575.1 Neotoma lepida
AATGACAGGATTAAAGGCATGTGCTACCATTGCCTGACTTCTATGTTTAATATAGTGGCTGGCTTTTTCCTCTGATCCTCAGATAACTTTTACTGGGGCACACAGTATACTGGGGGACACAATACATTACCACAATTAATTACAAGAATAAGATTTATTTAGGCTCCTATACATGTTTTCAAACTTAAGCCTAAAACTAAGTAACTGGAAACAAGCAAAGTTTGTTTAGTTTAGATATACTTAATAGATAGATGATCTTCACACTCTTCAGAGATAGGCTGAATATGGNATTTAAAATATTCAACTAAAAAAACTTTTTGTGATAGGAGAATTGCTGTCTCTTGGCAGCGCCCCTAAGATCCCCTCCAAAGAAGATGATGGGGCCCAGAAGAACTCAATCTGGAGACTTCTTTAAATGTGGCAAAGACAGCCAGTGGGTGATTGTCTATCACCTCACCTGCTGCCCGAACCCTGTCCAAACTGTGGAAAAGCAAGACACTGGGGAGTTGATTGCCCTGTTGTTCCTAGAAAAGGTAGGCCAATCAATGGCCCAAGTTCTTACTCAACAGTAAAGTCTGTTAGATCTTCTGGGCCTGGTGGCCAAAAATTGACACTACCCTGGGACCTCTGCCCCCAGTGACTCTAGGGGAACCTATGGTGATTGTCCAGGTAGTGGGTAAGTCTCTGCCATTGTTAATAGATTTGGGAGCTGCTTGGTCTATACTTCCTGCTTACTCAGGTGAAATTCATACTTCTCAGATCTCTGATGGTGTTGATGACTATGCTAATGATAGATTTGTCAGTTTAACAGCAGCAACCAAGGCTTCAGCTATCTTCTTAGTTCTCTTCATATGTAAAACCGAGGCCAGCTGAGAAAGACACTTTACCTTGCTACCAGATTGTAAATAGAGATAAACTCACACAACAGGTTTTAGAGTAACTTTTAAAATCCTGTTATTTAAAATGATTTGCTTTACAATCACTGCTGTCACTAACCAACCCACCTGTGTCTCATGGTTAAAAATTGTATTAAAAAGTGGTTTAATATAAATATAAAATGAAATACAAATATAAAAATAAAAAATTCTTCAGATTTTTTCCCCTCATGTCTTAATTAGGGTTTCTATTGCTGTGAAGAAATACCATGCCCATGACAATTCTTATAAAGGAAAACATTTAATGGTGTGGCTTACAGCTTCAGAGGTTTAGTCCATTATCATCACAATGGGACATGGCAGCTTGCAGCAGACATGGTGCTGGAGAAGGAGCTGAAAGTGGAGAAGGAGATATATCTTGATCCCTCAGGCAACAGGAAGTGATCTGGGACACTGGGTGTGACTTGAGCATATAAGAGAGCTCAAAGTCCACCCCCATAGTGACAAAGTTCCTCCAAAAATGTTATACCTATTGCAACAAAGCCACACCTCCTAATAGTGCCACTCCCTATGAGCTTATGGGAGCCAATTGCATTCAAACTACTACACCTTGCTTTGCTATTGTTATATTAAGAAGACTTCAACAGTTCAGAATTTTAACATTAATCAATGGAGTTCGCATAAGCTATTAATCTAGCTCTGGTAAGCACTGACTACTATTATCATAGTCAGAAGCCCAAGATTTTGAATTTCCTTTGATTGTCTTCTAAGTATAGACTTAAAAATTCTTCTCATTGTGCTAAAAACACCTGTCTAATCTATATACACTAAATCTTTTGGATAGAGAAAAGAGTGTTTATGCTTGTCTTTGTTAAGTTTTCTATACTGTGAAGAGACACCANGACTATAGCAACTCTTACAAAGAAAACATTTAATTGGGGTGGCTTGCTTATAGTTCAGAGGTTCAGCCCATTATCATCATGGTGGCACATGGAGGCATGCAGGCTGACATGGTGCTGGAGAAGCAGCTGAGAGTCCTACACCTTGAAGGCAACAGGAAGTGGGCTGAGTGTCACACTGAGCTAAGTTTGATCAAAGGAGACCTACCAGCAATGGAGGAGTGTTCTTGCTCCACATCCCCTCCAGCATAAGATGTTATTTATGTTTTTTTATCTTAGCCATTCTGACAAGTTTCGGAGTCATTTTGATTTGCAGCTAAGGATGGTGAACATTTCTTTAAGTATTTCTCAGCTATTTGAGATTCCTCTATTGAGAATTCCCTGTTTAGGTCTGTACCCTATTTTTAAATTGGATTATTTGGTTTTTTTGATGTCTAGTTTTTTGAGTTTTTTTAAATATATTTTGGAGATCAGCCCTCTGTCAGATGTACACTNGATGAAAATCTTTTCCCATTCTGTAGGCTACCATTTTGTCCTACCAAAAGGCTACCAAAAGGTCCTTTGACAGTGACCTTTTATAGAAGCTTTTCAGTTTGATGAGGTCCCATTTATTAATTGTTGATCTTAGTGTCTGTGCTATTGGTGTTCCATTCAGGAAGCTGTCTCCTGTGCCAATGAGTTCAAGGCTATTTCTCATTTTGTCTTCTATCATGTTCAGTGTAATTGGATTTATGTTGAGGTCTTTGATCCATTTGGAATCGAGTTTTGTACAGGGTTATATATATGGATTTATTTGCATTCTTCTACATGCTGGCATCTAGTTATGCCAGTTGAAGATGCCTTGTTTATTCCATTGTATAATTTTCACCTTCTTTGTCAAAACTCAGGTGTCCATAGGTGTGTGGATTTGTGTTCAGGTCTTTGATTCAATTCCATTGATCCACCTGTCTGTTTTTATGCTAATACCATGCTATTTTCATTACTATTGCTCTGTAGTAGACCCTGAGATACCTCCAGCAGTTCTTTTATTGTACAGGATTGTTTTAGCTATTCTGATATTTTTGTTTTCCCATACAAAGTTGAATATTGTTCTTTCAATATCTGTAAATAATTGTCTTGGAATTTTGATGGGGATTGCATTGAATCTGTAAATTGCTTTTGATAAGATGGCCATTTTTACTATAGTAATCCTACTGATCCATAAGCATGGCAGATCTTTCCATCTTCTGATATCTTCTNNAATTTCTTTGTTCAAAGACTTGGAATTTTTNTCGTATAGGTCTTTCACTTGCTTGGGTAGAGTTACCNAAGATATTTTATATTGATTGTGGTTATTGTGTATCAGAGGTTCTCTGATAGAACTTTTGGGGATGCTTAAATATACTATTATATTATCTGCAAATAGTGATACTTTGACTTCTTCTTTTCCAAGTTGTATCCCCTTGATCTTCTTTTATTGTCTTATTGCTCTAGCTAGAACTTTGAGTACTATATTGAATAGATATGGAGAGAGTGGACAACCTTGTCCTGTTCATTTTGCTCAAGATTTTTTGGCTACTGAGAATCATTTGTTGTTCTATATGAATTTAAGGACAGTTTTTTTTTCTATTTGTATGGAGAATGAGATGGGGATTTCAATTGGTATTGCATTGAATATGTAAATTGCTTTTGGTAAAATGGCCATTTTATAGTATTAATTTTACCAATCCATTCATACAGCATGCCTTTCTATTTTTTATTGCTTTTCTCTGTCTCTTCAGAGATTTAAAATTTTCATTTCAGAAGTTCTTCACCTTATTGGTTAGCTTTATACCTAGATCTTTCTTCCTTCCTTCCTTCCTTCCTTCCTTCCTTCCTTCCTTCCTTCCTTCCTTCCTTCCTTTCTTTCTTTCTTCCTTTCTTTCTTATTTTTGAGGCTCTTGTGAATGGGAATGTTCTCATGACCTCTTTCTCTGTATGTTTTTTGTTTTTGTATAGAAAACCTATTCAGTTTTTTTGTTTTTATTGAGACAGAGTTTCTCTCTAACAGCTCTGGTTAGCCTGGAACTTGCTTTGTAGACCAGGCTGGCTTTAGACTCACAGATATTTGCCTGCCTCTGCCTCTCAAGTGCTGGGATTAAAGGTATATACCACCACCACCCTGCTAAAATCTATTGATTTTATATTCTATATTCTGCCATGTTGGTGAATTTATCTTTTCTAGAAGTTTTCTGACACAGTTTTCAGGCTTTCTTATGTATAATATTATATCACATACAAATATGGATAGTTTGACTTCATCTTTTATTATTTGTATCCTTTTAATTTCCTTCTTCTACCTATTGTTCCAGCTAGTGCTTCAAGGACAATGTTGAAAAGGAGTGGAAATAGTATACATCCTTGTAGAGATCTTGTAGAAATAGGGTCTATTTCTCCTGGGCTGATTTAGAACTTACTATGCAGACAGAGGTGGCCTTGAACTTTAGGCAATTCTTCTGTGTTGGCCATCCAAACTCTAAGCTCTCAGATTATAGGTAATGTTTGATACTTTATAAGACACAGTGAGGTAAATGACAATAACTAACCCAGAAATTCCATGTCTTCAGCCCACACCTATGCTTCCTTCCCTTGAGGAATAGCAGTAGAAAGAGAAACACTCTCTTAAGCTGAATCATTCTGCTTTTTTATAACTTGCTTATAATTTTATATCCATTCTTTAAGAGAAACATATAAAAACAAATCAAAGAAAATGACTAAAAGTTATATTGCAAAATACTAATATCTTGGATTTCAGTGGCATAATTTCTGTTTATATTTTCAAGATTTATAACCCTCAATTTACTTCTGTCTAGGCAAGCTGACTGAAGCAATGCATCCCTGTGGGGTTGTGTTATTTGCTTTTTAGATAGTTTCTTTGCCTTGAATTCTCTGTCTTCACTTTTGACTGTCTACCTGACTAGAAAGTAGAAAACTTCCTGAATGCATTTCTCCTTGCTGTTGGAAGATGGCACCAGCCCATTATGTCATGCCTATCTGTGGATTTAGATTTCATTCATTTTGAATNCCCTCTCTCATCTGCTTAAGTCAGTAGTTCTCAATTGTGGCCTGAACCATAGATCTACTTGTGTTGCCTTTATTTGAATTCATGCTGCTCACCTGCCCCTCCTTCTTGAACAAATGCATGAGACTCTTGGGCACATAGGAGATGAGCATGGTGGTATATGACTTTTGTATGGCTGTCACCAAAATGCTCGATGGAAACAACTTAAGGGAGGAAAGCTTTATTTTGGCAGACAGTTTAGACATATTTCANTTCATCATGGCAGGGAAGACATGGTAGAGTTCAAGACTGCTTTGTAGGAGAAATATTACATTAGAATGGGTCAGGAAGGAAGAAAGCAGCTAAAACCATGGGCATCTATAACCTTCAAAGATCCACCTACTGACCTAATTCCCTCATCTCTGCTCCAAATATGAGTCTGTGGAGGACATTGTAGATTCAATCTATAGAAGGTACACGTCTTAGTTAGGATTTCTAGTGCTGTGAAAAGACATGATGACCACAGCAACTCTTATAAAAAAAAAACCTTTAATTGGGACTGGCTTATAGTTTCAGAGGTTTAGTCCATTATCATCATGACAGGGACCATAGCAGCATGCAGGCAGAGAGTAACTGAGAGTCCTTCATCTTGCAAGAAACAGGAAGTCAACTGGCAGTCATACTGAGGGAAGCTTTAGCAAAAGAGACCTCAAAGCCAACCACAGTGACATACTTCTCCAACAAGGCCACACCTCCTAACAGTGTCACTCCCTTTNGGGGGTCATTTTCTTTCAAACCATCACATTCCACTCCCTGGTCCCCAATGGCTTATAGTCATATCATAATGCAAAAATGCATTCAGTCCAACTTCAAAGGTCCCTATAGTCTATAACAGTCTCAAACTTATTTCAAAGTTCAAAGTTTCTTCTTAGACACATGGCAATCTCTTAACTGTAATCCCCTGTAAAATCAAAATCAACAAACAGATCACATACTTCCAACACATAATGGCACAGGACATACATTACCATTCCAAAACTCAGGGAAGGGAGCATAGCAAGGAAGTACTTGACCAAAGCAAGATTGAACATCAGNTGAACAAACTCCAAACTCTGTATCTCTATGTCTGATGTCAAAACGCTCTCCAGATCTCCAACTCTGTTCAGCTTTGTTGACCGCAACCCACTTCTTTCTGTTGGGCTGATTCCACTCCCTGTTAGCAGCTTTCCTCAGCAGGAATCTCAAAACTCTGGCATCTCTAACACCTTGGGTTCTCCAGGGCAATTCAGGCTTCAACTTAAAAGCTTTATACAATGGCCTCTGTACTAGGCCTCCATTCAGGGACATCCCTGACAAATGCCCAGCCTCAGTGGCTTTCTTTAGGCACTGAGGCAAATTCTATAACCCATTTCTTCTATCCTAGCCAGAACCATGTAGCTAAAGCTGCCAAATTCTGCTGCTCACTGGGGCTGGAACATGGCCCCCTCATTTTATTACATCTTCACCAACTTTCTGTCCTTCACTGCCTAAGCTTGACTGTCCTGAGCTTGCTCTATAGACCAGGGTGGCCTCAAACTCAGANATCNGCCAGCCTTTGCCTTCCCAATGCTGAGATTAAAGGTGTGTACTACTCTAAACTTTTCCTTAGTTCCTTTTCACAAGTTGGAAATTTAGCTGGCTAGGGGTCTTGCCCTGAGGTCACCCCTCTCTTTATTCCATTTCTTAATCCATTTATCTCCTTGAACAGAGGATTTAGATCCATTCCACTTTCTGGTACCCTTTCCCTCCTCAAATAGTTTTCCTTGCTCCACTTGATTATATAGCTTCATATCTACACAACAGAATCTATACTAGGTTGTTTTGAGATTTCTTCTGCCAATGGAAGTAANNCAAAACTCTTCACTTTAGCCTCAGGCCGACTCTTCAGACATTGGNAAAAGGCAGTGACTTTCTTCACCAAAGTATCACAAGAATGATCTCTAGGTAACCTACTAAAATCCTTCTCTGAAACCTCTCGAGTGAGTCTCACATAGTTCAAGTAACTCTTAGCACCACTGTCTTCCATGCTCCTACTTGTATAGTCCATTAAGCAATACTTAAAGCATTTCACTGCTTTCCAAACCCAAAATATAAAAGTCCAAATTCCTCTAAACAAATGCATGATCAGGCTTATCACAACAACACTGGTACCAACTTCTGTTTTAGTTAGGGTTTTAATGCTTGAAGAGACACCATGACCATTGCAACTCTTATAAAGAAAACATTTAAATAGGTGGCTCGCTTACAGTTACAGAGTAACTTTCTTTCACACAACCACATTACGTTTCATTGAAAACTTACCTAGGACTCTAGTGTGCATCCAGCATGGACAATCACTGGTCAAATTCATATTCATCCTTCACTGTTTATAGGAATCACTTTTCTTCACAACTTTCATTGCCCTAAATAAACATGTATTTTCTCCAGTGAGTTCCAAGGTAGATATTGTTGGGAATAGAGTATGGATGAACAACTTGCCAGTTTATGACATCAGTNCAAATTAATCTAATTGAAATTGAATATCATGAAGATGCCTCCTTTTCTACTTCTTTAATTAGCAATCTTTCTAATTCAGGACAATTCGGCTTATTCTACTCTTTGATCAATTTATATAATATAATAATATATTAGTTGCAGTGCATTATACACACACACATATGTACATGTACTAACTGTGGTGCTTATATATCTGTGTGCGTGTGTGTGTGTTGTGTGTGTGTGTGTCTGTGTGTGTGTGTGTGCATTAGTTGTAGGAAATAAATTATTCCCTTAGCTGCAAGGATATAGCAAGGGAGTAGAGGTCAGCCAGAGGAACTAGAATGGATATTAGTATTCAGGGCAGGCTAAGAGCCTGAATAAACTCCAGCCTCACCTCTGCTAACTAGTCTGTCATCTCAATGTTTTCTTTCAGACACACAAGCTTTATAAATCAACAATCCTGCTGGCTGATCCAATCCATGCCTCTCACTGTGGCCTCCCTTCCATCTACCTCTGTCCAGGCTGGCTCTGATGAAGGACTCTCAAATTTACCTCTAGTCTTTCAGTACTGGTCATAATTATTTTTCTTTTCCCCATGGTTCTGAACAGGAAAGAAGCATCTCCGAGCCAAAAAGAAAGGCTGCTCCCTTAGCAACCGCAGCCCCTTCCCTGTGGTCTTCTCCAGTTCACTCTTTGGCATGTTTCCCTATTCTCTAGCACAGTGGTCAAGAGACAAAAGAATATATTTGGTATGCAAAGCTTATATTTAGTATTGAAATTGTGCTAATCCAGCAGAAACCATCTTCTCAACATTTTAAATCCATTAACCCTTTTCTGTGTCAATGCTCATGGACAAGCTCTGTTTGGTATTGGGGGAAAGGGAANGCAGTGCAAAGAAAACAAAACAGTGGCCAAAGACCCAGAGGTGAGCAAGAGACTCCACCAAGTCACATCCCACTGAGATTGAACGTTCTGATTTATAAATTCATATAATAGCTACCCTGCCAGCCCCATCACNGCAAGTAAGATGCATATGGTGATAAGATTTAAAAACAATATTATTTTATAAACAATAAAATGCACAGATCCCAAGTTCAATCCANTTGGTGAATGCATACACTTGTGTAACCAATATTCAAGCCAGACATAAAAGCATAATATAACCANTGTAAACAGTCCTTCTTCTTTTCCAGTTAATCCAAACCATACCTCCACTACCACAGGCTAAGACAGTTTTATTTCTATTACTGTTGGCTTGNTTTTCCTGTCCTTGAAGTTGTGATAAATGTCATTCTTTAATATACACTCTACATTTGGCTTCTTGCTATAATGTAATATTAGTGAGATGCATCCATGTTCTGGGTATAATNCCTTTCATTGCTGAAGACTATTTCATGCCATTTTGCTTATTCATTGTGCTACAGATGCACATTTGGATTATTTTCAGTTTTAGTGATTACAAATAAAATTGCTGTCAACATTCTATGCATTTTGTTGTTGATAAAATGCCCACTTTCATATGTCTCTTGTTAATTGGAAGTGGAGCTGCTGGTTTATATATAATATGGCTGTGTATTTCCCCTTTAAGATGCTGTTGAACTTATTACCAAGGTAGGGAATGAGACTTTCTTTTGCTCTGTATTTCTGCCAGTCTTTTCAACCTTGTTGAGTTCAGAGTTTCTAGTGGGTTTCTGCAATGACTTTAATTTGCATTTCCTTAGTGACGAATGACACTAAGCATCTTTTCATATGCTTATTGGACATTCATACATGTTCTCTGGTGAAGATTCAAGTCTTATGCTATTTTTAAAATTAGGTCACTACTGATTTATAGATCTTTTCATACCAAATATAATCTTTTTATCAAGTATATGTATTCTGAATATCTTATACTGAAGGCTTACTTTTCATCTTCTTAATGTTGTCTTTTGAATAGGAAGCATTTATACGCTGATGGAATCTATTTTGTTTTCCTTACGGATTGTGATATTTCTATCTTAGATCAATCTCTGCTTAACTCAAAACCACAAGTATTTTCCCAGGTTTTCTATTTCACTATGGTTCAAAAATTTGATATATGATGAATTTTGNTGTAAATTTCTTCACATTTCCTCTTCTCAAGATTCACTGAGGTCCTTGCTGCCAACAGGTTACACTTTTCTTCAATTTGGGCATATTCATACTATTGTTTCCTCAGTTATTTTTCTATTTTCTTCCCTTTTTTGAAGAGTCACACGTATAATCTGAATTTAGTTCTAAAAATCTTAGATTGGGGTTTTTCAGTTTTAAAACCCATTTCTTGTCTTCTTGTCTCTGCCATTCTTAAGTCCCCGACTTTCATATTTCTTATTTCCTTTATTAAATACCCATCTCCTCCTCTAGCTGCTCTTTAAACTGATTCTTTATCTTCTTATCACAGGTTTGTCTGTGCTGTGAAAAAGGNGTTACTATTTTTTACTNTATTCTGCTTAGATTTGCTGACCTTTTGTCTATGGTTTCATTTTGATTGGTCTTTGCATCAAAATTAAGAGAAAAAAATGCAATATTATTTTCACTATTATTTTTCTANCATTCCTTCTCATTTTCTGAATCTACTGACCATTCAAATTCATTCAATAATTAACTTGAAATTGGTTTGGAGCAAAGATGAAATCTGACTGAATGTTTCTTTAGTNGGAACAATCCATAACATCTATGTTTCTTGACACTGGAGGATTAAGTATTTTTGACATTGTCAGTGAGTAAAGTAGAGTGGGGTCACTGTTTGAATAGTCTTTCTTATGAGTCCTATTTTCTGCTCCTTGTTTTATGGCAAAATTTTGAAGATGTAATAGATATTATTAGGTTACAAAATTCTATTTTTATGTTATTTGATTTCTTATTTTTATTGAGACTGTGCTTCATGTAGACCTGGCTACCTTCAAACTTGACCTTGCTATGTACTCAGAGGATGACATTGAACTTCTGACCTTACTATTTCCAATTCCCAAATATTGGGATTACAGGCATGCAGCCACCACCACGTCCAACACTTTCCATATTCTAACATATTTCATTGACCCAATGTTTTCTGTTTTTAAGCATATAGAATTTAATTGTTAAATATAGTTACAGAATACAGCAATTATTTATTTACTGTTTTTAATTTATACTGTGATTGATGATATCAAACATTTTTCTTTTATGTCTTTTTTATGAATGCTCATTAAGTGTTTAGCCCATCTGAAGTTGGGTTGTTAATTATTGTGCCATTGAGTGATAGAATTTCTTAGATATTTCAGAGGTTAACCCCTTAGCAAATATTGATTTTGATATTGCTTCCTTTTCTCCATAACAGCCTCTTGGTTTGATGCAATCCCATTTGTTAATTTTTGCTTTTGCTACCTGTAATTTTAGGTTAAGTCTATGGAATCATAGTGACAAACAAGGTCACAAATATTGTCCCTTCAATTTATTCTAGGAGAGTCCTGCAATTTAAGGTGTTATATTTGAATCTTTTTTAACCCATTTTGAGTTGAGTGACCGATTATGTGTATGTTCTGTAACAATAACAAGTTTATTCTTCTGTCTATGGATATGCAGTTTTCCCAGCACTGTTTGTCATGAAAGCTGCCCTTTTTCATTGGATCTTTTCAGGACCCTGGCCCACACTAAATTTTTTAAGCTATCTTCTCTTTTCCTGGGGAGGTGTCTCTCTGTATTTCCCACCTATGACTCCATATTTCTCTTCCTTGGTATTTCATTCTTTCAAAGTATGGATGCTACTATGAATCTCTGCTCAATCAGTAAAGCCTCCCATCCTTTGGGATGTAGTTAATTGTGTCTTCTTTGCATCTAGTTGATAACCCAGAAAGCATCATGCTCCTTTAAAAACCAGATGCCCATGCTCTGTCCTTGAGCTCTGGCCTTGAATTCATTCCAGTAATATTACCCTGATCTCTCTAGGGATAGGAATGCAGGCATGAACCACCATGCCTGGCTCAGTCATGGCTTTTGATTTAATGTTTCTCTAGCTATTACTGTGGGCAAAATTCATTTGCACAATTTCATTCCATAATAAGAACTATAAGTCTGTGAGAGATTTAAATTACTTGTTATTTCCAAGAATCCATCCAATTTTGGCTCCTTCTCACTCATAGACTTTGAACAGGATTGAAAGGAAACTCTTCCAGAGAAAACTGAGTACTTAATGTTTATACTAAGGGAATATTGTTTTCCGAATTAGGTTTTGCTTAAATGGCCAATTGAGCCAAGAACTTTGACCTCCTAAGCCATAACTTTCTCATCTTCNCATCTTGAAGTTATAGTATAAAGAATAAAATGAGAACACTTTGTATTCAAAAGCATGTGAAGCACCAAGAAGTCCCTAAGTAGACTCAGAGAGATTAAAACATTTTCATTCTTTTTGCTAAGATTGTAGCACTATTCATAAAAGTCAAGATGTGGAATCAAGGCATTCATTTGTGGTTAAATACATAAAAATGGAACANTATTAAATCCATGAAAAAGAATGAAATTCTGTCATTTGTAGGAACACTGGTAGGGCTAGACATTGTGTTGTATGAAATAAGCCAGGCCACCAACATCAAACACTGCATGTTCCTACTAATCGTGGAAGTTAATAAAATTGACTCCATAGAATTATATAGTGTGAACATTAGAAAGTATACATGGAAGAAAAAGGGATCAAAGGGATTTTGTTAACAAGTACCAAAAGAAGTTTAGGTGAGGTAGAGTCATTCCTCAGTTCTACAGCACAGAGGCATCTGCAACCTACAACAATGTAGTATATGTTTCAAAGTAGGAAGAAGAGAAGATGAGACCCTAACACATGGAAATAATAAATATTTGAAGATATAAAATGTTAATTACACTGATATAACTAAATATTGTATACATATTGAATTATCATACTATAACCCATAAATATGCACAAATATATACCATTTAAAAATAAAAACATAGGTCAACAATTTTTTTAAATGTGAGGATATAAAAAATTGGGGATGTGTACAGCTACTATGGAGAAGTTAGTTTCCTGAATTATTTAAACTTTCTTTGCTTTCTCATGAGGCTGTTCACTGCTTTATCTTACTTTCAGTTTCTGATAGTATTTCCTGGGACTTGAAATATTCACTTTCTAAGACTCCCTATGTTGATATTCATAAGCTCAACCTCACATTTTGTATTATTTCTTCTTGTTCATTGTGAGGACAGTTGG
>LZPO01117639.1:23540-34908 GCA_001675575.1 Neotoma lepida
AGAGAGAGAGAGAGAGAGAGAGAGAGAGAGAGAGACTCACAAATAAGAAACATCCCTAGGGACATGTCCCCAGTGGTCTATTTCCACCAGATCCTACCTCCCAAAGTTTCCAAAACCTAAAACAGTACCCCCATCTGGGAACAAAGCATCCATGAGCTCTGTGTTGAGGGGGTCATTTTATATTAAAATCAAAACAAGTATTAATTATATGTCACAAGTCAATGCTTACTACTGGATCATTAACTTAGAGGGAAAATGTACTGTGTGTATTAAGCACTATTGAGGGGTAAAATTTTGCTAACTATCAAGGAAGAGGAAGGATTTATATAGTTGAATAGTTGTGTTTTGCGTCCTTAANGCATAAGTCAAAAATATGCATAGGATATTATGANATATTACTCAATAATATTTATTTTTAAATAATGAAACCAGAGCAGAGATTTGGGAGTAACAGAGTTTGCTTTAAATTTCTTAACNAGTTTGAAATGTTTAATCTGGCTTGCATTCTGAATATTTAATTGACTACTAATTGTCTCAGCTGGTGTTAATATTTTTTTACTGAGATAAATTTTAATTATTTTTAATTTTCCCTGTATTTTACATCATATTCATTTTATTTAAAAACCAGAGCTAGGAGAGACATCACTGTTACTTTATTAGGTTCTATCCTAAGTAGTGAATGCAGCTCAGATGTTTGCAAAACTTTTGAAGGGCCAAAATATTTTACTTTTATGGGTTGTGTTTGTATTGAAAATATGGATCCCCTATACTCACTATCTAAGTTTGTTACAATAAATATGTGTTTTAAAAGATTTAAAGTCTTTTCCAAGATAAGATGCTGTGTAGTATCTTAATTTGGGCAGATACATCAGCTGTCCTACAACTAATTTTCTTAAGTTATAGCTTATTTCAACTGAAAAAAAAGTAATAGCAATCCTTATTCAAAGTGCTATTTGTAAGACTAACTTGGTAAGTAGGATAGACAACTAGTGATTTTAGCTAGTGGCTGGATAAAGGGGAATGATCAAAGGACACCCTTTCTGGTATTAGAATTGATTTTCTTGTGTGCCTATACTATCCTGGAATCCTTATTCTGTGTATTTACTTTTTACACTACTGGACAATTTACATTTCATGATCTGATTCCCTTAATAATAAATAAAACAACCTTAGAGGAGGCGTAAGTTACATTTAGAAATGGTTAAAGAGAGAAAGTGCCCTTCACAGTCACAATTATGAATGAGAGCCCTGTGACCTGAATCTGATTCTAGTGGTGTGCACTGACAGTACCCAAGACAATAAAGATTAGTATGAGCAAGACAGCTGGGAAGAAGCTTGTCTGATGTTTCATTTATTACTTCATCTCTGGAGTAACTCATTCAGACACAAGTGTCCTAGAGAGACCAGAAACAGAGATGCTTATGAATGAATTGACATGGATGCCATGCACCTTGATGTGTCACGCTCAGGACTTGGGTGCTCAGTCTGGTAGTAACTTGGTGGATGTCATTTCAATCATTCTGCTGGCCATGTTTGCATTATCTGCTGTATGGAAAAATGAGTTTTCTCTTGGGTTTCAGGTTTGAGTAGACAAAGGGAAAAAGATAACGACTTTAGACTATATATATTGCTCACAGCAGTACAGGAAGAGTGTAAGCGACAACAATAAATGATGGATTGTAGAATGCAAATCTGGGGAGAGGAACTTTCTGCCAGGCTTTAATTTTAAAGCACTCTTAAGGCTTTAAAAAGTATGTAGTGCTTGGTGTCTTGAGTGAGTATGACAAATAGTCTAATTGTCAATATATTATGTACAGAGGGAAGACAAGGCATGGGAGATAAATAGATACAATTTAGGAGGAAAGGAAACAAAATAAAACCTTGAGTAGAAAAACAAGCTGCAAAGCAGGGGATTCTATTTCCTCAGCTTGATCTAAAGCAAACTCAAACAGCTATTAATAATTGATTTTTTAAATACATACAGGCCTTTCCTTTTGCTTCCATTAAATTAAGATGTTCTTTGTTAGAACAATAGGTACAGCATTGCCAAGTGGTGGGTCTCACAGAATGGAAGTTAAAAATAGCATTTTAAACAAGACTTCTCTTGACTTTATCTTTTGAGTTTTTATATTTATCTTTTAAATCCTATAAGAGCACACAAGTACTTTGCTCATTTTTTTCACTAGCTTTCTACTTACCTCATTACATTATAATCAGTATAACTTTTATTAGTTTTAGGGTAATGAGTAGTATTTTGGCAAATTATCAGAAGGTAGGGCTCCTCAGTATCAGGCAACTTATAGGACAGAAGGCAGGACAAGTTGAGTGATAAAGCCACGGGCTGCAGCAATTAGAAAATCCAATGTACTTTCTTTATCCAAAGGGAGTGCATTTGTAGATTTAAACACTTTCTTTTCCAAAAGTAAAGGCAAGNGTAAATAAACCAAATGATGAAACAAGTTTCACGNATTGCAGGGTAACAGGCTACAGAATGCTGAACAAAGTATTCAGACACAGAATCCCAAGGCATGGCTAATGGAGACCGAAACATCCTTAAATTCAAAGCAGATGGCGGTGACATTTTCCTGAAATGTTGGAGGAAGCAACCTCTTTCTCAGTAGACTTAATGAGTATTTTGCTCTTTGAAGTATGAACTTTGAACAGTGCCAGAGAGAGCTGAAATTTTCTTTATTTGTTCACAAGAAATAGCAATACAATCATTTCATTACAAAGTAGATCAGAACAAGGACAGCTAGGGCACAAGCAGACCACGAAGTCAGAATGATGTGTGAACCTTGAGCAAAGCTCTGTCTCTGGGGATGATTTCATGTGGCTAAACCACCAGCGTTCCAAATAGAATCTGGAAGCCATTTTTTTCATAGCATCACACTTAGTACTCTGTGTCCCAGCAAGGACCACAAGTTAATATCTGTGACCACTGCATGATCATGTTTCTTTCTCAACTGCCAAGATAAACAGTCCCTGGGAAGATAGTATGCTACTTGAATCTGANTAAGAAATTATGACCTACAGTTAGATTTGAATACTGATCAGTAAGCTGTGGAAATGAATGCATCCCTCATTTACAAAGAACCAATTAGGACAGAGCACAATTGCACCCATCATTTTCCTAAGAAGAGCAAAGTGGGAAACTGGACCAAGCAGGTCTGCTTTCCTCCCTTCTATGCATGCTTCCTGTTTGCACTGATGCTTGTATACCCCCAACTTACAAATATTCTTCCTCCTTTTATCATCTTTCTTCTTTCTCCTCATTTCCCCTTTCTCTTTCTCCTTCTATCCTTTCCTTCCTTCCCTTTTTCTCTTGTCCTCCTTCCTCTATCTCTCTCTTTCTTCCAACTTCTTTTCAAACAAATTTTTGCTGACAGATAAAAACATCAAACATGGAGAGTTTTATCCTAGTCCCACTGATTATTACGCAGTGAGTTGGGGAAGGAGAGGTCACTGGTGATAGGATGCTGCTCTGGGTTGTGTACAGCTCAGTGTCCACTTGGACTTCCATCAAGCATATACTAAGAGGTTTGCAGTTATAACCTTCAGATATAAGTTTCATCATTCTGAGTTTGCTTCTTGTTGATTTCATTTGGTCATGCTTTAAAGAATCTTATTCATTGTTAGGGACCTATAACTGAACCAGCTTGGTTTGCACTGGTAAGATTCTGGTAGATTAGGGTAAATAAATAGCACTCTTCTACTAAATTCATTTATTAAGACTTATTTCCTATCTGGATGTGACAAGTATATTACACACAAAATATCTTACTTCAGAAAGGAGACTTAATATATTGCTATTTAAGATTACTTTTATAATGCCAAAAAATTAAAATCACTTACCTATTTAAGACATTTTATACATTTATAAGCATGTCAATACACATTTTCTCATTTCACATTTGCATTCTATACTTCTGTATTAGTTACCTTTCTGTTACCGTGATAAAACATCATGATCCAAAGTGACGTAAGGAAGCTTCTCTGATGGTGGCTGAGAAAGGCACTGCATAGAAAAACTATGAGTGTAGCAGAAGCTTCCTCCTGCAGAAGTTGGGAAGAAATAAAGAGTTGCATGGCGAGACATGCAGAGTGAGAGACCCTGGAACACACAGCCCTAAATGGGATGTCCATATCAAATATCTCCCACTGGGCCTCAGGGAACCCTTGGAAGAGGTGGCAGAAAGTGTAAGAGCCAGATGGGATGGAAGACACCAAGAAAACAAGGCCCTCTAAATCATATGATTAAAGCTCATATGAGCTCACGGAGACTAAACGGCATGTTCAGGGCCGGCAGGGGTCTACACCAGGTCCTGTGTGTATGTATTGTGGCTTCCATTTTAGTGTTTTTATGGGATTCTCAAGTCTGTGAACAAGTGTGTCTCTGATTATTGTGCCTTCCCTTGGGCTCTTTTATTTTTGTTTGTTTTGCTCAATTCCAATGTGTTAGTTTTTGCTTTATCATATTATATTTTATTTTATTATATGTTGTTATTATTATCCCTTAAAAGCCTATTTTTAATGGAAGACAGGAAGGATGTGGACCTGGATGAGGTGAGGTGAGGAGGAGCTGGGGGGAGCAGAAGGGGGCGGAAACTGTAATCAAGATCTACTATGTGAGAAAAATTTTTCAATAAAAGGAAAACAAAGAAAAAATTAGTTATGTCAAAATGGCACATTTCTTCAGTGGAATAAAATATAGAGTTTAATAAGGAAATACCTTATGATCTTACTTTTATTTTCATGATACTGAAAATAAGTGTGATTTTTATGAACTAAAAAAAAAACTAGATAAAACAAAAAAAGAAAATCAGGGCAATGTAACAAAAAATTTGTTCTCCACAATGCTTCTAGTCAGAGATTCCTCTAAGCAGGAGATTCTTTCTTTATATCATGCACTCCTCTCATCTTGCTTCTCTTGTTTCTAGAACATAACTAACCTCTTCTACTGAAGCTTTTGCTATAGACAATTTAACAATAGTTTTCTTTCTCATTGTAATACTCATTCTTACTTTGCACATTATTTCATCATTTTAATTTAATAATAGTTCCTTTTATAACGTTAACTTTCTTCTCTTTAATTGAAAAGCAATAAGTAAGAACAATACTCCCAGGAGAGTGCAAATGGATGTTCGACAGGAACAAGTAACAGCCCAGAAGTCACAGCTGTCTGCTTCCCGTCTGAGGATGGTGATACAGCTGTATNCATCNTACGATAAGGGAATGCAGAGCTCTTCATAAACGTGAGTGTGCTGTATAAGCAGAAGGCNCTGCAGGCTGGAGTGAGCTGCACTTTCCAGTGGATAAAGGCAAAAGCATCCTCACACTTGAACTTCTTCTTCACAAAGTCTCACTAAGTGTAATCTAAGGAGCTCTCCACGGTTATCTTAAAATGACAGAAGACTTTCCTCTATCAGGGATGAAAGATACCTATTTCAGTTTTGTTTGGACAGTTCTAGAATATTTTTATTTGGTAAATGTTATGAGGAAGCAAAAATGAAGATGACTTTTTTCCCCTCAAAGCTACAGAAAATAGTGCCAAATTTTTCATAAGCCTGTTAAAATGGCTGTTAGAAGTCAAAGACACCATTGATCAGATTGTGAAATAATGGGAGTGATAGAGAGAAGGAAAAGGCATCTCATCTGAACAATGCTTTCACTTTATTATTTTCCCCCATCCTGTTTAATTTTCTTTTTGATACTAAATCTTAATATAGCATCAATTCCTTTCTTCGAATCCCAGACTTTTATTTTGTTGGTTGTATAATAATATTACATACTGTCCAATGTTTAATTAAGAAATGATAAAAGTATTGCTGAAGACTCACTATTTTGCATAGGAAATCTATGCATAGTATCTTCTGTCGCTTTAACTGGGCATGATATGTCATTCTTTCCATGTTCCCATGTTGCAAACTTGCATAAGCATTTGTTTTATGGATGGAAAGGAGGAAGAAATTCTAGGTTATTTGCGTGGAGACAATCNTCTTTTCAGCTTGATTTCTCCTGTCAGAATTACAGTGTGATCACGGTGTATGTCAGATTTCCCATCTGAACTGGACAGAAAGGACACATAAGTGTCTGTCCTCATGAAGTGTCAAGTTAGGATGTCACTAGAAAAAAATGTTGGTTACCTCAACAAAATAATCAAGTAAAGGGCAGAAAGGACAGAGGGAATGGAAAACACATCCGGTCAAATACTCTCTCAAATGGATGAAGTTCTAGAAAGAAGAGAAAAATAGTCCTAGCCCTAACTGTTCTACCACAGAGATGATCTTAGAAATGGAAGAGTTAGTGTGAAACAGCAGGCAAAGAAATGATAGATTTTTTTTCCTTTTTACTATGAAATAAAGATTTGCTTGTATGAATTACTTATAACCATGGCTGGAATTTGGTGACTTGAATATATCAAAATGACAGCATAGCTGTACTTCCATATACATCTTGATTTCCTGAGAGTGGAGCTTTTTTTTTGTGGCCCATGCAAGGGTCAGTGGTCTGGATCTGATACAACTGAGCATCACAGAACATTGTTGGACAGAGAAAGCCCTGTAGTGGGGCAATAGGGAATAAGGTAGAGAGAGCTATAGTGCACCCTCACATATGAATGTGTGCAAATGTGAGCATGTGCACATNAGTTTGTGTATGACTCTTGCCTAAGACCTTCAGCTAGGCATTTTGTTTCTGTATCTAAAGATTTGCCTGAGGAGGAACACTGAAGATGGAGCTTCTTTGACCCTAAATGTCCTGTGTTTCCTTAAGCAATGCTGTTTTGCAGTGTTCCTTCACTCATGAATGTCTTCCTCTTCAGACAATGCCCCATTAGAAATGNGTCAGTGAGCAGATTTTTTGAGATGAGGACTCTTGAAATATTAAACCCTTAGAATAGGTCTGTGGAAATTAATGTCTACAGGAATTACCAATAGTATAGCTTCACCAAACTACAGCATTATCAATAGATGTTACAACTCATACTGGGGGTAGTTTCCTGTANGTCTCAATAAGATCATGACAAACTATAAGAGCTAGGTTTGTGCTCCTCCATTGGAGTTGATAGATCTTAGTGTCAGACTTTGAAGAAAACATGAAACTACTGTCTTTCTTACTTGCCAGTATGGATTTGTTGCATTGTTCAATGAAATTTTTCATATTAGTTAAGCCAAGTAGAAGAACTAGGAAACTACTATGGTTTGGCATGATTAATGCAACAGATTCATAAGTTACTAGTGAAATAGATTNCAAAATAATGAAAATATTTTCCAATTTCTTTTTTTTAATTCATCTACTTATTTTCCATCCCAGCCGCAGCTCCCCCACATCCTCCCCTCCAAGTCCTCTCTGCACCCCTCCTCTGCTCCCAGCAGAGAATCCCCTCCTCTTCTGTCTCCATCCAGGAAATGTCAGGTCTCCCATGAGTAATTTCTATTTTGTGCAAAGTCCTAAGAGGAGCTGGGGAGATGGGAATGTTTAAGAAATTTAGTATGTATCTCTATTCTTAAGTGATGTAAATTCTAGTGGAGATGCAGACACATCTCACATCTTCTTCATTTCCCACAGGTCTCTATGCCGGAGACCTCTTCCTTTGTTGCTCTCCTGAGAGTCCCACAGTTGATCTCCCATACTTTCTATCCCCACCCCTACCTTATATTCTTCAGNGGGGGGTCTGAGATAACATTTACTCATCTGTTTGCATCACGGGTGTTTTCTCCCACTAGAGTGAAACATCATGAATGAAAGTCAGCTGTTGTTTCTTCTGTTCACCTAGCACCCAGGCCATTAAGCTTTCTTAATAAATTTGGTTGAATGAACAATAAATATCAGAGAAACANTAATTTTCTCATCTTCTAGAGATGAGATATTAGCAATAGATAAGAATTAAAACAATAACCTGTCTTTAGTCTATTCAGAAAATGAACATGGAAGACAATGGGTTTCCTCATTTAACCTCTCTCAAGACTGCTTATTTTTAGCAAAACATTTTGTTTTNTTTTCTTGGTTTTTAGATCTTGTTTTTATAATGAAGTTAATTTTGTTTCTACTTTTCTTGGAAAAATGGCAGTCTCATAGATGGACCTCATGGTAAACAGAACTTTGACCCACACAAATAATCTTTTATAGATGTTACAATCTTTTGGAAAATGAATGCCATAGAAACTAAATTGATTACTTGAAGGGAACAAAGAATCAATACATAACTGCTTAATGTCTCTAACACTTTGAATTATAGAATTTTTTTGTTGAAACACAACTAAGTTATACTGTACAATNCAATCACAAACTAAATAATTCAGAGTTGTTTTGTCCTAAAATCCATTAAAAATAACAGTAATGTTCAGTTGCAAATTCAATATTTAAGACTGATGTGAACTGTCTGTGTGCACAGACATAACAAGAACCAATTAAATTTTCTCATAATGATACCCCTTCTTCTCAGAGATGTCCTGGACAATACTTGATAATGGNAGCAAAATTTAAAAAATAAAAATAAAAAAAGAGCAATTATACAGCTTTAGCTTGAATTTTTCTATATTCCATAGTGAATTAAAAGGGGTGCAAATTAGAAACAAAACATTGCAGTTACTTATCAAACTAAAACTATATAAGACAGGTAGGCNAGAATTACTGGCTGGAGAATTGTGGGATATATTGCAATAGATCACTTCCTTTAAATAAATTGTTCTTCCATCAAATTAGGTTAGCTTTATGCGATTTGCACCTACACCAAACTGAAGGATTGATGAGCAGGAGATGGTGGCCAGGGGGTAAGGGTAAATTTGAAAATGGAGTTCATTTAGGGTTGGGCTAGATGACCTTCCTTGTACCATCCAGGCAGACATTGTTTTAAGAAACTGTCATCCAATGCCATGGTGCCACCTAGCAACAACTTGCAGTGCTCCAGGAAGGAGCCAGAAAGTCGGCAATAGAGTAGATGAAATAACTAGCAAAGTCCTCCTTCTGGAGTATCAAACAGCCTAGCTAATTTTTTCTCAGTTGATTAGAGTTTAGCAGATGAGATTGTTAATGCCGTGTTTCAGGCTCTCTCTTCCTGGCCTCTGCTGATTCCAATGAAGTTTGGGAAGAAGGGGAATATTTTCCTATAATTCTATTAGGGATTATATGGCTCTAGTTTCACAGTTTTGTATTAGCTAAATGAAGATACACAGACAGACAGACACACACACATANACACACACTGCCTTTTCTGTATTTTTAATTTTGATTGTGCAGGCATGTGCATGAGTGAGTGTATGTGTATGAGTGCATGTGTGTGTGTGTGTATGTGTGTGTGTGTGTGAATGTGTGTGTGTATGTGTGTGTGTGTATATGTGTGTGTGTGACTGCATGTGTGTGTGTGTTTGTGTATGTGCTTGTGTACCTACCAAGGTGTGTGTAGAGATCAGAGGACAATTTGTGAGATCCGTTCTCTCCTTCTACGTGCATCCTGTGGATGTAACTCAGACCTCTGGGCTTGGTGACAAGTGCTTTTACCCACTGAGCATCTCTCTGGCTGCACACAATCTTTTCTGGTTTTCTCCATGTGTGTTTTATTTAAGGATTATCAATGCATATTTTATGCCAGATGGGACAGAAGTTTGATAACATCTAAATTTGATAATATGCTTGTTTTATATCTTATACATGATATACTGTTATATATATGTTTATTATATATAAAATTGTATGTGTTTTTCTGAAAATGTCAAAAGAAAGTAATGTCTTATTCATTTGTATTGTAATGTCAAGTCTCAGGAAGGGAGAATTCAACAAAGTTTTAAGAGTATGTGAACTTACCTTCTTAATATTATTCAACACGGAGGAAAGAATTGAAAGGGCAGTTTTCTAATATATGAACATTGTTATTAAACTTCTATAGCCTTTCATGCATGAACTCAACACTATTTAATCACAGATCCTGATAAATTAGTTTTATAGGATAATTGTAGCAAATTTACATGCATTTAATTATTTTGGAAACAAGTTGTTTTTGATAGCTTTGGAAACAGTGTCTACAAATTGAAGAAAGGCAAGATGAAAAAAGGTCCATGTAGTTAGTGGGATAAAATCATTAATTAAAATACATGACTCCCTGNTGGTATTCTATAATGGAACCCTTACCGGCCAAACAGAGGATAAAGACCTTTTTATAAGAAAAATTTGCATTCATCATTCAGTGTTCTCTGTGAAGAGATACATGGAAATATTTGCCTTCATGCAGTTGTGTGGGAAAATGGGTGCATTTTACCGGACCATTGGCTACTGTTTGGGTTCACAAGTGAAACATTCCATACTAATATACTGAGCTTATTAAAGTGAATGTTATTCTTAGCCTACAAGTTAAAATAAAATACTTCAAAAGTCATAAGGTATACTACTTTATCTACTACAAGCTCTTGTTAATATTCTTATGAGTGAACTTATGAAATTTGTGGCCCCAGAGGAACCACTCATCTCCAGTGGGGAGACTGAATCACAGAGCACTGTGCTCATGTAAGATGGAGACCTACAAGGCTGAACACACACTAAATTTAAGGCACCGGTGTGCATACTGAAAAATTAAACCCAAACCTCTCATTGAGCATGATACATGCATGCATTTATATATATATATATATATATACTATATATATGTGTATGTGTGTATGTATAGATACATGCATGTGTGTGTATTTATGTATGTATGTTGCACATCTGTTACTCAGGTTGGTATTGAACTTACCCTGTAGCTCAAGCTGGTATTGAACTATGATCCTCCTGCTTCAGTCTCTTAATTAGCTAGGATTACAGACCTGCCTCACTAGACTGGCTTCCTTCTGTCCTTCATTCTTTTCCCATGTTAGGTATCAAACCAACTTAACACCTACCTAGGTGTTCTACTGTGTGATATGCCAGGCTCTTCACCAGTATATTTCAAATCTGAAGATAAGGATTTAGGAGAAGAAAGTTTAGAATCTACCCATAGGTGATTTTTTCTTATGCTCATTCATTGAAAGGATCATGTAATTTATGCTCCTGAGTTTACTTATGATTTATGTTTTATTACATTTACGGAGTTGTGTGTGTTATGTCATTCATTCTTGCACTCTGGAACAAAACCAACTTAGCTATGCTCTTTGATCTTTTCAATGTGGTGTTGAGTTTGTTTTGCAAATGTTTTATTGA
Source organism: Neotoma lepida (assembly GCA_001675575.1). Lineage (NCBI taxonomy): Eukaryota > Metazoa > Chordata > Mammalia > Rodentia > Cricetidae > Neotoma > Neotoma lepida. Next base: position 34,710 of record LZPO01117639.1, read on the forward strand.
GATTATTTGTGTTCATGTTCCTTGGGGGAATTGTTCCATGGTTTTCATTTTTGACTATGCANTTACCTATTTTGCATATCAAAGTAATCTGATTTCATAAAATGACATAGTTTTCCTTACCTTTTTATGGAATACTTTGAGGAAAATCACATGGAATGAAAGTCTAAGAAATAATGCAGAGTGTGATAGAATAGATGCA
>LZPO01117639.1:41109-52913 GCA_001675575.1 Neotoma lepida
CTCCTCCCTCCCTTCCTTTCTTCCTTCCTTTGTGAGACAGGATCTCATGAAGCCCAGGCTAATCTCATTCTTTATGTAGCTGAAACTATCTTGGAACTCTTGGTNCATCCTTGTATCTACCTCCCAAGTTTGGCATTACAGACATGCACCACCAGGCCTGCTCTTGTCCAGTGTTTCTAATAAGAAAAATTTTTACTTTCATTTGACTGAATTTGCACATGACAAGCTGTTCTCTTGCTGTGCTCAAGACTACTTATTTTCCTCTGATATAACATTTTAACTACGAAGTTTTTGCTGTGGGAGGATTTGCAGGTATCTTGTAGGAAGTTTGTGTAGCTCTTGAATGTCTGCCATTATTTAAGAGTGCTTGGGACATTCATGTTCTAAAACTACTTCTCTCTTTCCCTTCTCATACTCCTTTTTAAAAATTTTCTATGTTATGGCACTTACTTATTTTCTGCATTTCATTTAGATGCTGTTTCTTTTTCTTGTGTTTTTCCTGTCTTCAGATTGTATGGTCTCTACTAGTCATCTTAGAATTCACTGATGTTTATTATTGTTGTTTGGCCAGTTCTTATCCACTTTGGAGCCCCTTTAGTGAATTTCCCATTTTGTTTCTTGCATTTCTCAAATTGCCAGTATTTACATGCTTCAGTTTTAATCATCTCTGCTTATTGCTTTTCTCTGTTTGATAGTGTTGTCTGCATGATCACATTGCCATTACATCTTTCTCTACTTCCCTAAGCATCAGTTTGCNGTTTTCATCTGTAATTGATTTGAAGGATTTGCTAAATGTATCAACTGGGTCCTTTGGCATACACCTTTCTGTTTTCTGCTTTTCCCATGTGAACAAGTCACAGCTTCTATGTGTTTAATGTCTTGTAATTTTGGCAGTCACTAAAAACTAGACGTTTAGGTATTGTACCAATTCTGAAGCATAATCTCACACACCTTTCTCCAGACTCCATGCTGTTATTGTTTGTTTGTTTGTTTACATATTTAGTGACTTGGGAAGGCTATTTGAATGAGGTCTAGTTCCTGGGGAGAATGCAACACCTCCTTGAGTGCAGACATGGGGTTATTAACAGTCACCATGAGATAACAAGGATTTAGAAGGACTCTCTTTATCTTTCTTTTTTCTTGACTTCTCNGTAAATTGTCTACCTGTGTTATCACATCCAGCTATTAGTTTCTAACAATGTCTAGTGATTGTTCTATTATTTTTGACAAAGCCTTTGGGCATATACTGCTCCACAGTTTGATCTCATTAAATTTGGGCCTCTTTTCAGGGATAGCCTTTGAGGTTCATGCTCGAAAACTTATTATGATCCCAAGAGAACTCTTAGCTATTTCTGTCTGTGATTCTCACCACTAAATTGAAAACTCTTTTACAGTTTTGTTCTGGCTTTCTTAGAGCTACTGGCCTCTTTTTAATTGCTTACCACTGATACCCCTTGCCTCTGAGGCATTCTCTACTTGGAACTTTCTTACTCTCTGTTTCAAATAAAACCAGTACCCTGGGAGGTAGCCTGGAACTCTCTCTTCTCATAGCCAGCCTTTCTTTTTCAATAAACCTAGACCTCAGACATGGAGTTGGTGGCAGGGACGCTAGCCCACTTGTCTTAGAGTGACACCATGATTCTCAAGGATTAAGGATTAAGAGTGGGAATGGGTGAGTCCTTCATTACTCTCCCCTTCACTGCTCCCTTCATGAAGGCTNTGCTCTCTGACAGTACAGAAGTGAGGATGATCATAGTGGTCTAGTGTTCTTAACCTAAGATCCTGTATAAAGTTGCTACTCTAGGGAATGGAATGTGTGGTGGAATAGAGTCCAGACCACTCAAATCTGTTGCCTGGACTAGACCTTATGTGGATAGGTTGGGAGGGGTAGGTGGCATGAAAAATACCAGCTTCAAGAAACTANAATACTGTTCTGGGAGCAGAGGCTGGAATAGAGGAAGGTTACCTNTATTCTTGAATGNATNTGCTCCAAATTCAGCATGAAATAGAGTGTGGCTTGGGGTTCAAATCCATGGCTCCACTACCACATACTTCCAATTCTCTTGTTAAATATAGAAACCTATTTAAAATTTATTTAATTATTTTTCATTTGACATANCAACNACAGTTCCCCCTCCTATTCCTCCTCCTGCTACNTATCCCCTTGTCTCCCTTCTGATCCACNCCCATCCACTCNTCCAAAAGGGTAAGGCCTTTCATTTTCTTCAATAAATAAATGTTTCTCCAGTTGCAAATAATTTATAATAACTTCACATGGACAATTTAATTAATTAATTAATCTTTACAGTGTTCACTAGATGTGTTTGATCCCTGNGAAAAGGCCCACAGGCTCTTCAGACTGCCTTTCTGCAAGACACTTCTCAATAATTANATTTAAAAATTTAACTTTTTATGAATAGCAATATACATTAGTGGGGTATAATGTGATTTTTGTATGTTTATAATGCAGATTGATTAAATAAGTCTAATTAGTAAATATACCTTGCACTCCTACTATATGTTGGTAGAATTTATTATTTTAGCAATTAGAAACTATGTAATGTGTTCTCGTGTATTTTGTCATGTTCTATCTATTGCTGAAACTCTCCCCTTGTCTAATTTTGCCCTTTGATCGACTTCTTCTCTTTCCCTATCTACTCTTTTCCCTTGGACCATGATGTTATGAGTTCAGTTTTAGCTCCACATTTAAGTGAGATCATTATGTATTTGTCTTTCTGTGCCATTTATTTAATGTAATACATTGTCCTTNTAGGTTTATATATGTTGTCACGAGCAGTTGAATTTCTCTTACTTCAGGATGGAAAGAATCNCTTAGTGAATANATGATACATTATCTCCATCCATCCATCCATCCATCCATCCTTCCATCCATCCAGTGACAGTCAACTTGGTTGTCCCCAAAGCTTAGCTACTATGAATGANCTAAAATGAGAAACCTGCGTTGACCAAAGTTAGTTCCACACATACTGTGTGTTCTATGAGAGCCCTTCCTATGGATGAACAGGAAGCTACTAATGCTGGTTTTCATNTGNAAATAGAAAAGANGTATTTACTGAAGCTNAAGGGCGGCTTTTCAATGTAANTGGCATGGGAACCATGTTTAATTTCTAGTCATCCATATCTCGTCCATTTTATCTGCTCTGATGTTAACACCAGATCTCTGCTGCTCTGATTTGTTTTCCTGTGAATTTATAAAGGGCTTATTACTGCTCAATGAGAATATATAAATGTACACTTTTGAGTGTAGGTGACNNTAAAATGTCACAGAAACACAGAAAACACAGAGTAAGGGAGATAAAAACACAGCTCAGACCCTGAGATGTAGTCCACAGCACCACATTGCCTGCCCCATGCCTTCATTCTCACCTTTCATGCTACTTTTCATCATGCCTCATTTCCTTCTTGTCCTACCTCATCATTATCCAGGACCATTAGCTCAGATCTTGCTGATCTATGGCTGTTGCCAAGTCACTGCTTTCTTCTCCTGAGAGAAATTAGCAATCCAAGTGACTGATGCNGCTGACATCTGCTGTGGAGTGAGAAAGGACTGAAGGATATATCATTAATTTNCTTCCTGGACAACTAGTGGGATTCCAGAACAACATGTGGGCAGAGGCAAATGTTTGAGAAGGCAGAATCTTGAATGTAATATTGGTATGTAGATCCCTCTTCAGGTATTTTTGAAATTATACATCATAAAATAATTCAGAGATAATATTCAATGTAATAGTTTGGGAGTTACTTTTATTTGACCTTAACTCAAATTTGTTGAAGTATAATTTGATTCTTATAAAATTTATCTTTTTCTTTAGGCGTACTGTGAACACACAAATACATGTGTAGTCATGTGCATAAACACATGCACATGACTCAAGAGTACATTTTGAGATAGCATCTTTGTATGTATGTATCCCAGACTGTCCTGGAATTCTTGAACCTTCTGGAAAGTTTCCTAAATCTTCCAATTATGTGTGAACCACTATATCTGCCCCTACAGTGTGCTTTTTGATAAACCTAACACAATTATGTAATTACTGTGACCACCATGACATATACATTCTAAATCCAATTCTATAGGTATACGTCAAGATTTCCCTATNTGATTCTTAATCCAATCAGCCTGATGATCAAAGTTAATAGTCACAAATAATAAACAAGAAAATTGTATTTGTAGTATGAAATATATAGGGCATTATACTTCTCCAAAGTGATTTGGCGTTCATGAAGAAAATAGAAAATTCTNGCAGCTTGGCTGAGCTTCATGATGTACAGACAAAGACACTTAAGGATGTACCAATATTGTCTTAGNCATTACTCAACATTACATGAATTTTATTGCTAGTCATATATTACAAATGTTCAGTCAATACTAAATTGAAAGTTATAAATAACAGATCTCTAAATCAATGAGAAACATTTCTCTACTTACACGCTTTAGTGTTTTCATATGCTGCCTCTTAAGATTGGAGTCGCTGGGTGACAGAGAAGANATGAATCACAACATGAACCACATTATTGCTTTCAGGGGATTATTTAAGTGTATCTAGATGACTCTGAGTGAAGTAACGAAATTAAACATTTGACTCCAAGGAACTAAAAGCAGACTCATTTTTTTTTCTATTAAAAAGTCCTAAAACCTACGTTCAATATCATATATATATATACATATACATATTATGCATGTATATACATACATATGCTCTTTTGTTTTTTATTTTCTTGAATTTGACATTTAAAAAATATTTTCAGAGTATCTGCTACATTGACTGATATAGACCTGAATGACTAAGAAGTCAAGTATTAAAGAACAGATTNCAATCTTTGACAGCTAACATAGGATTTTTAGTCATATTCAGGCAACAGTAATNAAAGCCCTGTTATGTTAAAAGAAAAGAAAAATCAGGCATATCTATATATTCAAATAGTTAAATACATATGTGTATATATTATCTACATGTCTTCACATCACAATTTCATCTTCTAACTAGAGTTTGATCAGTNAGAAATAAGAACTCAATACAAGCCCTGGTTTAAAACAGTCCTCATTAATGTGGTATGTGGGCTAGTGTGGAGCTTGGGATGCAGAAACAAGGAGAACAATATGGTCTTCTTCCTGGTCCTCAGGAAAACAGCCATCATCCCGGCTGTGCTTGCTCCTCTTGGGCCCTTATCCTACTGACCTGGGTTTGGTTATGGAAGTTATGAATGGTCAGCCAAGATAAGATTAGATTGAAGGCTGGAAGGTGGATAACACAGCAAGGTTGTAATTACATGTAAGGATATCTGAAGCTTACAGAAGATGAAGGTGTAGTATGTTCTGATTATCCTTGGAGACAATTGTCATTCTTTATCCAGACCGAGGAAGCAATGCACAACTTTTGTCAGCTATGGACACTTCAGAATTGGACTTAAAAACAGATGCTCAGAGGCAAAGGAATGAGGCCTTCATTCAGTGAATAGTTTCTGAAGCTCCATGAGAACAGTAGCAGTTTCCTGATTGAAGGCATTCTCTGGGAGAAGAGGATGGAAGAAATCTTGAGAAGGAAGAGAACATGTGGGAGGAAGATTGAACTTTGACCTGGCTCAATACTACCCAAGAGAAATTGGAAAGTTTAAATCATCCTTTGAGTACTGATCTAAGAAGGGAAAACACTTGGGAATGAAATGAAGTTAGGCAAAACAAACAAAAGTTTTGTGAACTTTAGACTTTTCACTTGAATTTTTAACCTTTTCCATTTTATATACAAAAATACCAATTTTCCAGAACAAGAAACTTGTTTTTTGTCTGTGAGTGTGTGGCTGCTCACCCTCTCAGTGATGCTCCCTAAACTGAATGCATGATGCCAATATAAATCCTGTTCTACACCTCTTACCCCAATGTTATCAGATTTGAAATTAAGAGACTCTTTCTTATATAACCCTAGTGCAAATATATGTTGTGTCTACTGTGCAGAATTGCTTGATTATTGAAATATATTTTTTATGAGGAAATTATCATGTGCTATTGAGCACATTCTGAAAGTACACACATGAGAAGATTTCTTATGACTAAGTTATGTAATGAACTTGAGATAGTCTAATTGTCTGGGCCTGCATCAGTTAAAAATAAAACACACTCATGTTTTGAATAGCGTTCTTGAATGGGTGTGTTGTCAGCCCATAACAAAGCAGTACTGTGAACTCTTGGTTGAGAAGGGCTTTTTGTTCCCACGGATGCTCACAGTTCACACCACGTGGCTTTTGAAAGTGGCTCTGTATCAAGAACTTCTGTGTTTTGGGTTTGGGACTTGCCATCTCATATTCAGGCTTTCCTCCATACCCACCCCAATATTAGTTTCAATATTTAATCAGAAACTAGAAAATATATTGGCAAGACACCCTAAATATATTATTTCTTCTTAGGTATTTTAGAACACCATTGAGACGGATTTAGAGTTAGAAATATTAAGAAGGATGCTTTAACTTTTGCCAGTCATTGACCTGCAGCAGTGATTCTGAAACTGTTGCTTTTAGACCAATTTTACCTAGGAATGTGTTATTAAAACCACAAATTTTGGATCCACAACTAATGCCTACTGATGAAGAAAGTCAAGACTAACTCAGATTTCTCTTTTGGAAAGACTTCTATAAAAGTTAGGGAGATGGCTTGGTTGGAAAAGTGTTTTCCACACAAGCATGAAGCCAGTATATTTTCTAGTTTCTGTTTAAATATTGAAACTAATATTGGGGTAGGTATGAAAGAAAGCCTGAACATGAGATGGCAAGTCCCAAACCCAAACCCAAACTGAGTGTGGATCCCCAGTATCCACATAAAGAAATAGAACAGAGATATGAACCTGTAATCTCAGTACAGGGAAGGGGAAGACAGAAAATTCCCTATGTTTTGCTGGCTAGCTAATTTGGATGAATAGGCAAGCTCCAGGTTCAATGAGGGACCTTATCTCAAAAATAGAGTTGGAGAAGAGTAGAGGGCAAGTGGCTATTGAAAAAAAATGACAGCAAATGCTGGCTGTGGTGAAAGGGGAACAGTTATTTACTATTGATGGGAATATAGACTGGGGCAAACACTATGGGAATCAGTGTGAAGGTTTCTAAACAAGTTAGAAATAGAACTACCATATAGTTCATCTATACTACACCCAGGAACATAAATAAATAAATGGACTCTATATCTTACTACACAGATCCTTGTTTATCCAGGGCTGCTCTATTCACAACAGCTGGAAATGAAATTAGCCTAGATGTCTATAAAGAGATGAATGTGGCACATATATAAACAACTTCAACTTATCTGTAAAGAAAAATTGAATCATGATAATTTCAAGTAAATGGATGGAACTGGAAAAATAGTATACCAAGTGAGGTAACCCAGGCCCAGAGGAACAACAAATAACTGCCAATCATAACATAAGCTAGGATCCTGGGGGTCCTAACCCTTCCTCGTGAACTATTGCCAACTGTTGGATTCTGAGACAGGGCAGTCATTGCTTTCAGTTGTACACCAAGCAGAGAGCCCAGTGGCCTCCAACAGATAGTTCCAAACCTGTGACCACACAAACACCACTGCTGAAATCAGTGGGATGTACAGTGAAACCAAAGGCATAAATGTGGGACAGGGGCCTGTGGGGAAGGAGGGGCGAGTTACAAGGACAGGGGGAAGGTAGAAGAGAGTGGGAGGAAAGAGTAAACACAACACACTAAATGCGTGAACGAAATCATCACAGAAGAAATTTAACTAATAGAAAGTGAGGGTGGGTAGCAGTAGAACACCCTTGGGCAACCTCCAACCTCCACATGATGCTCATTAACGTTCATTCACTCTGTACCCCTAGGTACAGGCAGGAACATGTACAAAAATCATACAGTGCAAGCTTTCTAGATGATTTTGATGCATGCTAATGATTAAGAACCATTTAGATTTAGAATATTACTAAAAGGTTACTTGTCCTGAAATCACTTAAAAATAAAAGACAATTGTATCCTGGGATGTTTTTATAATAGAATGCATTATGTATTATTACTTCATTAACATGTAATACAAATGTTTAATTATAGTTTTATCAAAATGGTATGCACAGCTATAGATTCACCTCAGTCAATGTTGTGAAAGGAAGCATGTGATATACTAAGAAGTTGAAGAAGTAATTANATACAGAAAGTGTTCAGAGAGGTGCTTACAGATGCCTGGCCCTGGAATGAAATTAACAATGGTAGCTTTTGATGAGTGTCTACTCTGTGGGGACAGTGTGGCAGCCAGTTTTATACAGACTATCTTGTGTAAATATCTAATCTTCATGACAAATGGAGAGCAACTCTCTAAATGTCACAGAATTAGCTGAGGATGTGTCGTCAGTGCATCTGCTCTTCGATTGCAGCCATACCTGGGTGCATTTGCATAAGTGCCACTGAAGTTAGAGAGTTTACTAAAGACTGCAGTGGAACCTTATTTTTAAATACTTATCTCTAGCAATATCCAGATATAGAATGGTGCTGATTAATGCTGTGATACACTTTGAGAAAAGCCATCATGGGTAGCATTTATACTTATGATGTGCTTAAATATTTCTTCTAATATCCCTTCTATTATTAGTATTAAATCTTCATAATGTGAGCACTTTAGTGCTTTTGTCTTTCCATGGCTTTGTTATATATCATTTATTCAAAGAATACTCTTAATAACTACACAAAGAGAAGAACATATAGTTACAATGACAGTTTAATCAGTAATTTGCTGAATCAAAACTTGATTTCATTACAGAAAACATCTTTCTGTGAAAACTGGCTTTTCTACATTATAGCTGTTTCCAACATTCTTTGGGAAAGAAAAGTTATAAAGCAACTTTGAGAATTATTCTTTCATCCCGTGTAATAGTAATTGGTAATTCNGTGTTATATGTGTACAGAGCAACATCAATCAAATGGAATCCAATCCCCTATAACAATTAAGTGTAATTGGTAATAGCTTAGGGGCTGAAAGACAGAAACAGAAATTTAGGGGACTGGTGGTCAATTGCAAGCTATAAGTTTTTAGTCCATGGATTCAGAATTCAAGAGAGCACTGTTACTATTTCATCAAATCTAGATAGCATGTAAGACCTCAGTGTCATATAAGACTTCTTCTATGTCCCCAAACTGCGCCAAATCTTGATACAGGAATCTTCTCTACAAAGCTTTAACAGGTAAAGCTGGATGCTACGGAAGCAGATGGATTTCACACAAACACAAAAAGATACACTCAAGTACTATGCTCCAATGACTCACAATGTAACTCTATTCAAAAAACCATTGCAAAGTAAATATGTACCGTCACCCTGAAGTGGTATGGGCCCTTGTAACAACTGAACAGGCTCATTATATGAAGATGGAGATACTGAAGGAAGAGAAATATAAGAATACATAGATGTACAGGCAAATCATTGTGTGGACATGGGTATGAATACTGTGTTTACAAGACGAGGAATGCCTGAAGCTACTGTAAGCCAAAAGGACAAGGAAAAATACTCCTTAGTCATCAGAAGAGAACATAGTTGTCTAGGATGTGGAATAATGAAATAATAAAGCTATGGTCCTTTAATGCTTGAAGTTTGTCATTCTTTGATACAGCAGCCCTGGTAAACTCATACAAGTTAATGGGGATAAAGGAAAAGTGCAGAAGTCTTAGGATCTGAAAAGCCTCCCCAAAGTATTAATTCAACACTACTGAGATAGGTGGTGCCAATTTCACCACGAGAAAGGCTAAGAAATGACACACCTTATGTTGCTCAAACCTAGAAACTGGAAATGCAAGTCACATCTGTAAGAGGGACAAGGAAAATAGCAACTGAAGGCTGTATGGGAGATACACAGAGAGAACCAAGCAAGATAAATCACATAGTCAAGAATAATCAGCTTAGCCGTGGAGCTATCTAAATTGAAGGAGATGAGGACCTTGGAGAATTTTTCTAGTCCTTGGAAAAGAAGAACAGTCCTTTACATTCCTCTCTTAAGAAATCGAAAGTAGGGCCAGGCGGTGGTGGTGCACTCCCTTAATCTCAGCACTAGGGAGGCAGAAGCAGGCAGATCTCTGTGAGTTCGAGGCCAGCCTGGGCTACCAAGTGAGTTCCAGGAATGGCGCTGCCAAAGCTACACAGAGAAACCCTGTCTCGAAAAACAAAAACAAAAATAAAAACAAAAACAAAAACAAAAAAGAAATCAAAAGTAGGATGTAAATGGGATAGCTGAAGTAGTGAGGTAATACACAGGCAGAGAGATGTCTTCGTTTTGCTTTTGTTTTAGACAAGAACTCATATAGCTCAGATTGGCCTCAAACTGTCTATGTAGCTNAGGATGACCTTGAACTTCTGATCACTGTGTCTTGTCTCTGGAGTGCTGGGATTGTGGATGAGTACCAGTATGCTGTTTTTGACATTTCAAGTGTTTAATCATTGCACTCATTCTCTACAGACAGGGTAAGGTGGGAACAAGGAAAATCATGGAACACCCATTGTTGCTTCTCTGAAACAGTGTGATTTGGCAGGACTTAGGAAAGATGAAGTTAAGTCAGAATAAGTTGCTTCCATCTAAATTTTTTGGCTTAGGAGATGATTTTAAGGAGACTAGAACTCAAATAGCTAGCTTTGTTGGAAGGACAATAACACTTGGCTACAAACAGGGAACTGTCACGTAGTTCATTTTACAGTGATACTTGCTGAGCCTGTGCATGGCTGGGTTTATTCTCCAGCACTGAACACCAAACAAAAAAGCTTTAGATTCGCAGAATAATCATTAACTCCTAATCTGGAATAAACATAAAACCTTTGAAAGCTAATTATGCACATGAAAATCATTTTGGCAATTTATGTAAATGTCTGACTTTTCTAATTTGTCAATATTTTCTAAATCATTTTGTAATTTTACTTTCAAACCATACCTTATAGGCTTGTAAAAGTCTACATTGCATTTAATTATTTTCTTACAATATATTATTTAGGGAGGTAATCTTCATTTTGAAATTAATTGTACTTCTGAACTATTTTTCTATTTCTAATCCAAACACAGTAATTTTTAATAGTGAATATAAAATGAATGAGCCCAAGTTTTCTTTATTATTACTGGCAGAGTCACAAGCTGAACTAACACATTAAGGGCAATGCCTTAAGGTAAATTGCTCCAACTATAATTGAGCATTTTTGTATTCTTGATAAATTTATCTCAGTCTAACAGAAATACATGTATTATTGTATAACAAATAGATTATAATATTAATTGTTGTCTATTTGTGAGAAAACCATATGGTTTAATAGGTTTTTGATGGACAGAATTATGAAATAATCATATAGTTGATTAAGTCTGCAAAGTAATACAGGTGAATATTCATTTTCCATTACCTAAAAGAATCTCACATTGGAAGTTCCAGATATTCTATTTCCCTGAATACTCTTAGATATGAAAGGCTGAATGATATGTTAATAAGAGAAAATTAGAAATTTATAAGTATTCATGAAAACTCTGAATTTTAAATAATGACATACATACATAGTTGTGCGCGCACTCACGCGTGCGTGTGCACACACGCACACACACACACACATCTTGGATTGCTGCAATGAATGCATAATATCACCATGTGTTTTGATTGTTACATTGCCTGTCCCCAAATGAGATTCATTTTAATTAGGAAAAGTAGTATTAAATAAATCCTGAGATTTTTAAAGGATTGCAACACATAAAAAATATTGTTTTATTAGTATATTTTTTTTCTACAGAAAACAGTTACAGTTCTAACTCTTTTTACTCAAAATGTT
>LZPO01117640.1:1223-22141 GCA_001675575.1 Neotoma lepida
CTCTCTCTCTCTCTCTCTCTCTCTCTCTCTCTCTCTCTCTCTCTCTCTCTCTCTCTCTCTCCAGTTGACTACTGTCACTCTAGTACTCTGGAAACACTTCGTCTTCATGGATGGCTTTGTAATCTGACCACAGTTTAACTGTGTTCTTATCAGTCCGTAGTCTTCAGTCTGGGAATGCTTTGCTTCTCTGAGTTGCTGGCTCCTTCAGCAGGAGAGCATTTGTCTAAACTCAGCTGTATCTGCTCAGCAGGTGCACAAGTCCTGGGGTGGAGCATGTCTACACCCCCAGAGCCTGTCCTTGGCCTTCATAGGATCTCTCAGACTTCCCTGGTTGCCTTCCACTGCCACCTTCTCATTGTACCCTGCCCAGTTGTTGTCCTAANGACAGTTTCTCTCTTCCAGCCTTTATGGGACTGTAAGAACTCTCCTTCTAAAAGACAACTGTGCTATGTATCCCTACTAGAAAGTATATATCCCTACTTCATCCACTTTCCTTCATCCTTTATTATATGGTACCCAAACTACAGGATCATTAGTGTCCCTGACCACCTGACCACAATCTCTAGACATCATCTATCACTGAATGGGTCCTATTAAAACATGTATTTTCAACTTTCTACTTCTTTGAGAACAGAGTTCTTTTAGCCCAGGACTTACCTTGCCTCCATCCTTAACCTTGTTAAAGCCTCACTGCCCAAGCGTCATGCTCTCTGTGCCATGCCTCCAACTGTACTATAGGGCAGCAAGCCCTCCCTGCCCTCCTCTCCAGTATCACAGCAAACTCCCCCATATTTCCACTGTCTCACTGACCACATAATATTCCAAGTTTCATATACTGGGAGTTCTCAGGGGTCAGGATTCCATTCTTGGTATGCATCACCAGACCCCAACACAGCACAAATGCAGAATATCCATTGCATTGAATTTCAAAAAGATCTTCTAGAATTAAATCCTTAACAATCAACTAGATGAAGGGAGTTTTTGGACAGCTGGTGACTCTAGAGAAGGAGGATGGAGTGTGTTCAACAACTGTCTTCCTTTCACCATATATCTTTTCATGGGTTGTGGATTTCTTTCCCTACATGTGTAACTGTTGAATTAAAAAGGGAGGAGACTGGATGGTACGCGTCTGGATTTGAAGGATCACGGACTTTGCATCGTCCTTGGGCAAAGCAGTGTCCTTTTCCTCTCAACCCCCACAGAACCCTGCAGTTTTTCACAGACTAACCAACCATGCAATGATCATGCATCCCTCCACCAGGGTGCTCTCGCAGCTCCATGGCCTCTACAAGCTGACAATCAAGCTGTATCATTTAACTGAACTTGGTGAATCCTAAGAAATGGCAAGGCTTAAAATGAGGAAAACTAACAAATATATCTGTTTGAAGCCAATAAGCCAGGTTAANAAAAAAAAAAAACTCAAATAGGTAAAAGGGATAAGTAGATTTATTCTAGCAGTACTGAATGCAGACACTGTATTTTTCTCCCTTCTTTAGGATCTGGATGAATATATATTTTTACTTCCCCACTTATATTAGCAAAACATAATTTTGAGTGAAAGCCTTGAATACATGCACTTCCAGAAAGTATACAGGGCCACTACTGCATGATGAAAATGTTCCGAGATAAAAGCCAAAAAAGGAAATGGATTCTGAATTGCTAGCCTCAGAAAACAAAATGGGAAAACAATCAATAATTTCCAGGCAGATTTCAAGTCTAGCTCCTCCAGTGGAAACACTAAAGCTCTGAGCACCAGGAAGTCGTTTGAAAGGCCTCGCTTCAGAGAACAGCAAACAGGACAGGACACAGGCTTCAAACCTATTTGTATCAACNAGGCCATTTACGCAGTAAAGCTGAGCATGTGGATCCCAAGTAATCACAGCCCTCAGGAGGCTGAGGCAGTGGACTGCTGCTGAGTTTGTGNNTAGCCTGGGGTACTCGGTGTTCCAGGGCAGGCTGGGCTACAGAATGAGACCCCATAAGAAAGAAAAGAAAAAGTGACTAGATATGACACGACGCAGGATGGGGGAAGAAAGGGAAAAGAAAAGGATAAAAGAAAGCAAAGAAAAANGGAAGGGAAATAGTGGGAGAAAAAGGTAAGAGACTAAGAACAAAAGCAGAAAAATGTCCGTCACTGTTGGATTCACGCAGGTGAAATAGGTATCTGCCCAGCACCTGAGANNGAATATTCAGGATCCACACTCCCAGGGGAGCTGACATGTCCTAGGGACCCAAACATCTTCTTACTCAAGTTCCAAGTCTGCCACTTCCTCCACGAAGCTCCCACATCTTTCCTTCCATCCNAAGCTCCTTCTCCCTACTCACCACATACAGAATGTCCACCTCCTGAGCATGCTCAGAGATTCATTCATGCCTCAATTATCTCACTATTGTCCATTTCTCCTTGTGGCTGTTTGTGACATGAGTGGCACTCAGTGACCTTCAGACCCATCTCACCTCTCACTCCCCAACAAGCCCAAGGTTGAAATCGGCTGACNGATTTGATAAGGTTCAGTTTTAGGTCACAGCCACAGGGATTCTGGATCAGTCCTAAAACTCCGACACCCACTTCCCAATGGGACAAAGGGGAAAGGGAAATCAAGAGGTGGCCAAGAAGAGGAAGTAACGTTTGGTACACAATCTTTCCATCAGGATACTGCTAACAATCTATTGATTTGATTGTCTCCTGGGGAGCCTAGTGCAAGCCTACAAATAAAGAAAATGGACTTAAACTTAGAGTTNACTGTTTAGTGAATTCNGTACTTAAGAGAATANGAATGCTGCTCTCAGCTGGTTAGCGTCCCTGCAGTGAGAAGCACATTCCCTTTTTATTCTCCTTGCCCATACAGGTCCTAGGGGACTTGACAGTATGCCTGTCCCTCAGCTAAACCTGAGAGGGAATTGCAGACTGCAAGAAGTTCACAGGACAATTATCTTTCTTCTTAAAACAAGCTACTCAGTACTGTCACAACTGTTTATTGAGCACCAACTATATCGTTTTAAAACCAGGGCCAATGTGAATATACTAACGCTTCTTTTCAGATACTTCACAGCCAAATCCCACATGGCAGCCTGCCAGTCCGAAGGCTCCAAAGGCCTGTCTTCACCCCACAGGAAGAAAATGGAAGAGAAAGCTCCCGAGATGGAGTTACCAAGGACTCAATTTTGACAGAAACATCTAAATCTGCTGTCTGTGTTAAAGCTATTGGAAACGCTGTCTACCACCATGTACTTCAAAGGATATATTAGCTTTGTGTATGTCTTATGAATTAGCCCTGATTATTTTGACCTAGGCTACCTTTTCATGGCTCTTAGTNACCCAAGTAGTTGTGCCCATCACAACTGCGGTGAGGTCCCTGAAATTCAGGTTCTACAGATAGACATGTTGTCCAGGACAACAAGGACAGAGAAGGAAGTTAGGAATGGCCTATGAAGTACCTGGTTTTACTGCAGATTTTCCTTCAAAATGAAATAAATGTCAGAAAAGCCGAATCTTGAAGAGTGNATGATAATTTTTTCCTTCCACAGAAACTTTAGGAGGCAAACTGTGTGTTTGAATAGTGAGTGTGTAAAAGTTAATAAGGAACNATGTATTTACATACACGGGCTATGACATGCAAATATCTGAATATGATGGAAAGAAAATTACATAACAATTTCAAAATTATTGGGGAAGAATATCTCTAAAATATAAAAATAATAAAATCATTAAAAATGTTACTCTCAGGTACCTTCACTATACAGCAGTGAAGAGGGAAATCTCTAGCTGCAGGCAGTCAGAAAGGNCAAAGCAAACCATTCCTCTTTGTCCCCTACTCTTGGCATAANGAGTGTGGTACCCAAGAATTCTGCTGCTTGGCTGGCGTCTTCTGTCTCACTTCAGTGAGAAGTGAGCTCTGGGCTTGTAGAGACTTGAGGAATTTTCTACCCCATGCCTCATCTACAGCAAAGTGATACTCGCAGAAATATGTCTGAAATCCCCCAAACCCTGTTTCTAGACAGAGCTGAGCTATGCCTTCCCTGCATTGCCCTATTCCATTTACAGACTCCACTGTCCACATCATCCTCCAGAAAGTATCTGCCTTCTGGCTGGTGATGATCTCCTCGCCCCCAGACTTAACCCTGTGTGCTCTTGGCTTCATCATTGTTTGATTCCAGTTTTTAAAAAAGCTTTGAAACCATTCCTGTTGAGAATGTAAATCTGAGTCACACACAGTAAAGCAGGACCTGGTTATGGGGCCTGGGTAGATCACAGCAGATTCTATGTTTCAGCAGTGTTAGTAAGTAAAGTTAACAGGAAAACAAAACAGTGTATTTCCCCTTTCCCCAGGAATAGGAGATCAGGATCAGCAGAGTACCTGGTCCTCTGAGGTCCTATTCTGGGCAAGGAGTATGATGACTGTAACCGCCATGGCTGAGGGTGTTNTTTTCAGTACAATCAGTGAGCCCAGCACTGAGGTACAAGCTGGGGGAAAAGCCCTTCATNCACCATAACTACCACACCTACAGCTCTGGGTCCAGCTGAAAACCCATCTCAGGCACCTGCTGACTTCAGAAGGTCTTCNGATAACTTATTTAACTTCTCTGTGCTTTGTGCCCATATATAAAAAGAGGGTGAAACTATCTATGTGGATGTAACGAGGGAAATTAGTATGTATGTTTGTGTGAATGATAATAGTAAGGATTTTCCCTCTCATCCTTAAAACCGAAAATGAAAAGAATANTACCAGGCTACAGTGATAGCTAAGTGCTGTTGCAAAGAGCTCAAGTTTAGTTCCCAGAACCTACAATTGCCTTTCTTTAACTCCAGTTTCAGGGGATCTGACACCATCTTCTGGACTGTGCTGGCTGCACTTACACATGCACAAGTCTCATCTCACTCCCCCAAAACACACAATCAATCAATCAAAATAACGAACAGAGGCTACTGTCCCTAACCCAGGAAAGTCATTAAGCTGCACACGTATGTACTACAGTAGTACATGTATGCTTCCTCCTATGGTCAGAGAGGGAGAGTAGGGCTCTGGTTCTCAAGTGGCCAGCGGAGCCTTATTTATATTTCATTTTTTCATTTACAGATAGGAAAACTTAAGTATGGAGGAGATAAGAATATTTTGGCCTCTTGGTCTGTAAATAGCAGATATATGATTTAAGTCCCAGGCATTGGGTCAGATACTTTATGGTCTTCATTGCTATACTATATTGGCTGGGGGGGAAAGTTTGTGTAGTGAATAAATGTTC
The DNA here is from genome assembly GCA_001675575.1 of Neotoma lepida. Lineage (NCBI taxonomy): Eukaryota > Metazoa > Chordata > Mammalia > Rodentia > Cricetidae > Neotoma > Neotoma lepida. The sequence continues at coordinate 6,465 of LZPO01117640.1, forward strand.
TTGTANGGAAAACACTGAAGAAAGATAATCTCGATCATATTTTCCCCAGGCTTAGACGTTCTTGTAAACTTGCCCAGTGGGAGGATGTGTGAAAGATTGAGAAGGCAAGCAATGCCCTCTCTCAGATCTGAAGACCTTTACAAGCCACCCAGGGTATTGGTCCTGAGTCCAAAGTCACTTGGTTTCCTAGAACCCTTGAATCTGACAACAGTACATGCTCACCCTGCCTTGCCTTCCAGTGGTTCTACAAGAGGATGGGAACAGACTGAAGATAGGTCATGAGAAAGTTAACCACGAGCAAAGGCACCTGTAGCTCTCACTCTGACCCAGCACTGAGGATGACTAGCATACCAACTGCACGTCCACAAAGCAGCTCGGTATGCTGCTCTTGGGGATGTGAAACACTTTCCACTTAAATTTAGTCCATTAGGGTGAAAGATGCATTCCTGAGTCACGTTAGATCAAGTTTACTAGAAAGTGTTATCAATACTTAACTATCCCGGGGTCTTTACCTTATGAAGTCCCATATGCTATTGATTAATCATCCTGTGCGATCGATACTGCTTTTTTTCATTCATAATTCCTGCCAGTATCTGGGCTCTTGGTTAGATAGAATCACTCCAATAAACAACTTTAAGCAACCTAAAATCTCAACCTACAACACCAGATGATACACAAGAAAATGGAGAAGAATGTGGCAGGAAGAAAGACGGGATGACAAATAGGAAAGGTATTATGATTTGGATAGTAAATATCTCTCCACGGCCCATATGCAAAAGGACTGCTATCAGTCTGTGGCACTGGTGGGAAAAGGTTGAAGGGAGAAGGGAGGGCCCAGTGAAAGGAAGTTTGACCACTGGAAATGTGTCCTTGAAAGGGCTATTGGCATGCTGGTCTTTTTCCGTTTCACTTTTCAACCATAATGAGGTCAGCAGAGTCCTCTGTCTCTCTCTGTCTCTCTGTCTGTCTCTGTCTCTGTCTCTGTCTCTGTCTCTGTCTCTCTCTCTCTCTCTCTCTCTCTCACACACACACACACACACTCACCCATGACATCTGCTTTCTCACAGGCCCAAATGGCAACAGAGCCAACCGACCATGGGCTGAAATCTCTGAGAAGCCAAACTTAAGTCTTCCCTTCTTACAATTTTCTCTGGCATTTTGTCACAGTGATAGGAAACTAATACAAAAGGAGAACAAGACAGGTCATCAAATTCTTAAAAAGGTGAACATCCAGGCCTGGTGGTGGTGGCGCACGCCTTTAATCCCAGCACTCAGGAGACAGAGGCAGGTGGATCTCCGTGAGTTCCAGGCAAGCATGGTCTGCAGAGCGAGTTCCAGGACAGGCTCCAAAGCTAAACAGAGAAACCCTGTCTCAAAAAACCAAAGGGTGGGGGGGAGAAGGTGAGTATCCCGAGTGTCTCTCACCTACTGTGCCAGCACACATGAGCAGACTTGTGTGTGTGTACTTTGCTGAAGGGGTGTGAGAGAAACTGGTATTCTAGGTGAACATGCACTCAATTTGGTCTCCCCACAGAGAAGCAATGGACCAACATTTATCCTGTTTTAAATGAACATGTGCTTTGAGCAAGAGGGTCTACTTCTGAACATCAACTTTGTAACTGGGTGCCGTCTCATGCTACACCACAGAGACACCCAAATTCTGAGCACTCATGAATTTCAGGAAGATATGAAGTAAAAAGGTCTCATAACAAAAACAGAATCTAAAAGTTCTATGTTCTCCAACTCTGTCTTAATGGATACAAAGTTGGAAATACCCACATATACAGATCCTTTGGAGGCCTGAAGTCAGTGGAGAGATTTCAAAAGTGGCTGCTAGGCTGGGTGGGGGTTATGCATGCCTTTAATCCCAGCACTTGGGAGGCAGAGGCATACGGATCTCAGTGAGTTCAAAGCCATCCTGGTCTACAAAGCGAGTTCCAGGACAGCCAGGGCTGTTACACAGAGAAAGTCCTCTGTGGTGATATATTGTATACCCTAATAAAATTTGCCTGAAGATCAGAGAACAGAACACAAGCCACTAGATTAAACATAGATGCATTTAACTTTCGAGTTACACCTGTCTCAAAAAAAAAAAAGTGACTGCTAGGTTTTATGGGATTTAAGAGTGAAGATTACTGGATCATGGGTCACACTATAGGGGAAAGAGAAAGACTGGGACTTGAGAAAGAGACTTATGGAGCCTAATCTTTCCCTACCAACAACCGTGCCCTCTTGAATACATCCATTCACTCCTATGATTTCCCTCATCCACAATGACAAAAGAGAGTCAGCTATAAATCTGTTTCACACTTATCCATCCACGCTAGGGCTAACCTGAGCTGAACCTCATCCTGCCCACACAAAAGGAAAGAAGCGCTAATACTCCAGTGAGCTCCCACTCATTGTGTGGCAGCAGAACACTTCATTAGTTCCCCTAACCCCAGCAACAACCCCACAGGTCAGGTACCATTATTTCCTTTCTTCAGCTTAGGAACCCAACCTTCAGGAGTTAAGTGGATTTCCTGATGTCAAAGATATCAAACCTAACTAACTGCAAATCTGGATCCTTTGCTCAATTTATCTCATAGCCAGCAAACCGAGGCTGAAAAATAATTCTCCATCTTATGACTTTTGTCATAACAAGACTATATCTTAACGCAAGGCAGGGAAATGTTTGAAGGGGAAATACGGAGGAAAAACAAAGGTAAGTTTATTAATTAAAGGATTAGATAGATCATTTCTTACTTCTTTCTCTGAATCATCAAACTTAAAATCTGTGTTTTTACATAAAACTAAAATAAGCAGATGATTTGTTGCTAATTGACTCTATTTAGACGAAGGTAAATATACGCGTTTGGTTCCTTCTCCCTACTGGCTGTTAGAGATATAGCCAGAATCACTCCCACACCTAGTCCCAAAATAGTTTCAACTAAAAGGCCATTTGTATTGTTAACTTGTCCCACAAACAAAAGTTAACACATTCATCCTATGAATAATTTTGGGACTCGAGTTCTCAATGGCCCTTTCTTTAATTCAGTGACCATTTTTTAACAGTGGGGCTTGGCTCAGGAAATGGGTTCATTTCAAGTTGGTGGATGAAGGCTAAACTTAAAAAAAAATCATCTTTTCTCTGCACTTACTTATGGACGGGTCTCTTCCCTCCCTAAGTTTAGAAACATTATATGTGGTATGATCTAGTCTTCTGAATATAACCAGTGGGGAAGGAGAAGGGACAGAGAGCTTATGAATTAACCTGGAAAATGGAACAGTGGAGTAAGTTAGAAGACATTCCCCGCTCCACTGGAAGTCTTCTTAAAGAAAACAGTCACCACAAACTCTCCAGGTCTGGAAAGCATCGCCTCTCCAAATCATCAGAGACAGAGGCATCCCTCTTGATACAGAAGGGTGCCTCTTCCCTAAGTTAGGAGACTAAAAGAAAGGGTTCTTCCAGGACTGAGAGTAAACAGGTGAGTGGGGCTGCCTGAGTAAAGACATTCATACTACCAGGACATCTGCCCTGGAAGAAGGAAGCAGGGAAACAAGGGCCCCCAGGAAATCCTGGGCCTGAACGGGAGGAAAAGGAGTGGGCTAACCTGATGTTCTATCCTGGTTCTCCATTGGGGCCATCTGTTCACACTCTGTAAATAGGCAGAGAGACATTTTATGGTCACCTCCACTGGCTTCCCCTTTATTCAGGGACTTTTTGACCAAAGCATTTGCCATCAGTGTGTGCTGTGCTGCTGTTGGTGAATGTGAAGCACCATGATCAAGGCCATCAATTCGATCTTCTCCAGTATTGACTGTGACCAGCATGAGCATTTCATTGAGGACAGTATCCCAAGAACCCAACAGAGCCTGACTACAGCATCACTAAATGATAGCAATCGGGGTTACTACTCCATTAAGGGAGATGCACACACACAGCTTCCGAGCTATGAAGCTTCTTTATTGTCCCCAAGTCATTCCTAGGCTCCCTCCTGTTCCCCTGGCTTGCGTGGTTATTTGTGGTCTCAACATTACTGGTTTGTATACATCAGAAATAGTTCCTAACTTTTGAAAACCCGGGTCTCAGCACCACGCTTACAGGGCCTACAGATTCTTTCACCCCACAGGACTCTGAATGATTAAAGAGCAGCTTTGACAGTTCTGAGATGTGAAAATAAAGTTCATTCTATCTGTCCTTCATTTCCCACTGACACTAAGGAAGACAGCAAACTCAGAACACGGCAACACACTCTAACTCAGAGGCTAATGCCTTTATGCAAGTCTGTGTAATGATTGCCTGTAAAATTCTGCAGTGACACGGAGCTGTGTCATCCTCTGACCGTAGGATATTCTGAATGGCCTGTTCCTCTATGACAAGAATTCCTGGTGGGGGGGGAGGGTGGGGGGCACACTGGAAATAATGAATGGGGGAATGGAAGATACAGACAGAGAAGAGATATTGCTAATATTTTCCATGAACAAGATCACTACTCAGTGTAACAGAAATGTAACAATTCACTGCATCAACTAACTAACCCTCACCCCTGAAGAAAGCATCCCACAGGCTGGCAGCTGATCCCAGTAAACAAATTCCCCTGGGAGAATAATTAGATATGAACCAAGGCCTCTGTAGCATTTCCCTTCCTTCCAAATATAAGTTGTACAACTGAGCAGTAGAACTTTCCCAGCAGCTCTAAACTCAATCTGTTCTCTAAATTTATTTAACTAGCCTATCCCATCCCTTGCTGTAGCACCCACCTTTATCTTTTCATTTTCTTTTTATAGTTAAAATCAAAGTTGGGATGCAGAATTCCAAGGATCATGACTTAAATACAGACAGCCTCATGAATTCATTTCTCTAGAAGCTCACCCACTCATGTCCTCCAGATTAGCACTCATAAATTGCCAAAGGCATTGAAAAAAACTCCCATGCAAAACTCAGCATGCCCAGGTCAGAATGGGCTAATCCACAAGTTTGCAGGACTTAGCTTTCCAGAACATACATTTTAAACCCACTTGAAACTCTGGCGTTCAGCAGATCAGAACTTGTCCCCAGTAGACATCTAGTTCACCCCACCCACCTCACAGTCTAAGAAAAGCATGCACTGATGAGACCATGCCAACTAATGTCTGCACAAAGGGACAGATGAAGAATCATACTGCCAATCCTATGTAATGTTATTCTGCTTGAGCAGCACAGAGATTACTATTGGACCCTGGTTCTGCTTTCATCCATGTTCACCATACCCATTTTCTACATGACAACAGATCATTTAAAACAGGTTTGATCACGTCCTACTCCTCTGAGAATAGCTCAGTGGCTTCTGCTACCTTTGGAACTAAGTCTATGGAAGCCTGCAATATGGCTTCTGCCATCACAAGGATGAAAGCAACAGCAGAAAGAGCACCTATATAGGCTCAGAAAAGGCCAGGAGTCAGGGATGAAGGAAGCTGGGCCAGCAGTCTCCCCAGTCCATAGTTTCCTGTCCCACGGTTTCAGGACTCCCAGTCAACTGCAGTCATCATGGCTCAGCAATGTGTGTGTCTTTCAGACACACTGGAGGATTAGCAGTAGCCTATCATGATGTCACGATCCCTAGGTCATTCACCTCACTTTTTCATCAGGTAAACACTGGGTCATTTCACATTATCACAATAAGAAAGCTGAACATAGTACAATAAAGTATTTTGAGAAAGAGAGAAAACATTCATATAATTTTCATTACACTATATTTATCCTAGGTGTGTCTATGGGGAAAAGCATAGGAATACAGGATTTGATACTGTCCACAATGATTCAGGCATCCACTAGTTCAGTGGTTCTCAACTTTCCTAATACTGCAACCCTTTAATACAGTTCCTCATGTTGTGGTGACCCTCAACCATAAAATTATCTCATTGTTACTTCATAACTGTAATTCTGCTACTGTTATGAATCATAATGTAGATACGTAAAATATCTGATATGCAACCCCTGTGAAGGGTCATCCAACCCCCAAAGGTGTCAACTGAGAACCACTGCATTACACGGTCTTAGAAAGTATTCCCTGGGGAAACAAGGAAACTATTGCATTAGTTTCCTACTGATGCTGTGCAAAGTCTCACACACTGGAAGAGCTTAAAATTAGAAAATTTTACCATGTTGCAGTTCAGCAGAGTCAAAGCCCAAATTAAAGGTGTGGATGTGAGAGCTGGGAGAGGAGAATCTGTTCTGGGCTTCGGTTGGTCAATGTGACGCACCATGATCAATGCTGCTGGCCATCTTTGATTGACAAACACTTCTCTACCTTCATCCCCACTCAATCGTGCAATCGTCTCCACCTCATCACACCATTGTCCCAGAGTACATCTATCTCTGCATCCCACAGCTGCTATGTTTTGAAGATATCTGTTGTAGTGGATTAAGGGCTACCTTAGTGAACTCATTTTGCTTTGATTCTATCTGTGAAGACCCTGTTCCAAAATGTGACATTCTGGAGTATCGGGAATGAGGATTTCAATGTATCTTCTGCGGGATACACAATTCAACTTACAAAAAAATCCCACTGAAAGATGGAGTTTGACTTTCTAAGTCCTTTACAAATGTAATTAGTTTTAGTTTCTATTTTGTAGGATATAAAATATTCCCTATTAATATACACAAAAGTAAATGTAAAATAAATATATATATATATTTATATAGTATCTTAATATATAAATATATATTTATATATTAAATATAATTTAATAACCTCACAGAGAATTTAAACTGCTTAAATTTTGTATTCACCTTTAAATTCCTAGTATTTTGAGTGAAAATGGTAACATTTATGGTATGATATTAAAGACACAGAATTTCATAGCTTAAGCAATTTTCTGATATATAACCTTGCTGAGCCTCAGATTCCCATTCTATAAACCAGAAACAACTAGCCTGCTTGCTTTACCTTCTGCTGTGAGATAGTCTTTTTATACGCTGTGAATATATGTTGCTACCATTGGTTAATAAAGAAGATGTTTTAACCTATAGCAAGACAGGAGACAGACAGACAGGAAATCCAAGAGAGATACAGGGAGAAGAGAGGCAGGGTCAGAGGAGACAGGATACCGGTAATGCCACAGCCACCTGGCAATACATAGATGAATAGAACTGGGTTAATTTAAGATGTAATAGCTAGCTAACAATAAGCCTGAGCCACAGACCAAACGGTGTGTAATTAATATAATCCTCTGTGTGTTTATGAAAAGCTGCGGGACACAGGAAAACTTCCAGCTATATAGCCTTCCATATTGGATTTTGTAAGAAAAATATTACGTATGTCAGAAGAATGTTTAGAAGGAATCAAGTCAAACAAAGTGGGAAAGTCCTGGTATACTTTTGCTTAACTTTCTTTCTGTTACACGTTAGTGACAGAGTTCCTGAGACAGGGGCCAGAAAAATTGGGGCTCATACTAGCAGGTCATTCCGGTTCCATTTTAATCAGCCTTGCGGAGGTGGGGGCTGAAATGCTACATCCTCTACACTATCCTAATTACTAACCTCACCTTCTCACATAATTCTAGGGCAACAAAACTGGTTACCTGTGACAAGAAGACCTTCTGAAACACGGGAAAATATAGCAGAGAATTCTGTCTTGGTTTGCTTTTAATGGAAATACACAACAAAAAAAGTCTTTTTAAAAAACACCTGAATAATTAGAGAATATTAAAAAAAACTAACTTCTAATACTCCTTGATAATATAATTCAGAGATGTATAAGGTTTTTCTTGGGTACAAATGGACTTTTCTAGAGTAACCCAACTCAAAAGAGGACATTCTCCCATAGCCCCATTGCTGTAAACAAGATGAAATGATTCTCTGTTGAGTCTCCCTTTAACCAAAGCTGTAAAGTCAGAGGAAACCTTTCTTCTGCATTTAACAGGGCCGAGCAGCTATTCCTATAAGGGGCAGTAAAAAGTTAAACAGTGTTTGAGATGGGGCCAGGGCTTGTGAGTTTCCGGCATAGAGAGGCATTTTACTCAACACTAGCAAAGCAACTCCCCCCACAACGAAGCTCTAGCAGGCCTGGGAACTGTGCCTCTCTAGTTCACACCACCGGTGGGAATGCAAAATAAATGCTTCCCTCAAATTCATGCACTATAGTAGGCCTGGTGGGGGGGATGGGCGCTGAAAACCAGCTGGGTATAGAATGAGGTAACTGCCTCACAGTAACTTCATGGGAGGCTGACTGGAAAAGATACTGGTTGAAAATTACAACCCTGGGTCCTGGGTCATAGTTCAGTACGTTCTAGCTAGTAACCTTGAGGGGAAAATATCCCATGAGCTGCTCCTGCATTCTAAAATGAAAACGAACACTCCCACCACCTTCCCCTCCTCAAACGACTATTGAGAGAAAGCCGTGAGTGTGTGCCTGGCGCTGTGCTGTGAACTGATAAATGGAGGATGTTATCCCTCAAGTCTGTCTCAGACCATCAACACTCTTTTACTCTCCTGTCAGAAGCCAAGACCCTAATACAGACCTTGTCACTTAATTCTCTTCTGTCATGGGCAGAGTGGGATTTTTATTGTTTGGTATAAGCCATATAAAGTTGCTCTCATGTATCAATGTGTCCAGCTATAACTAAGTGTCTCAAAACCCAGTCTTACCTGGAATCTATAAAGAATCATTGAAGTTAGGAATTATTGTCACAAGTGTAATAAATATAACTACCAATAACTATGCCTACTATTTTTCTGATTATGAGCCAGAAAGCTGTTTGTTTTTAAGTTACTTCCATGGGGCTGATTTTTTTGTTTTCTTTTGTTTTGTTTTTCGAGACAGGGTTTCTCTGTGTAACAGTCCTGGCTGTTCTGGAATTCACTCTGTAGACCAGGCTGGCCTTGAACTCACAGAGATCTGCCTGCTCCTACTTCCCAAGTGCTGGGATTAAAGATGTGTACCACCACCACCCAGCAAGGCAACTTGTTTTTTAAGCCACTTTTTTTTGTGTTTCAGGCACTGGCTGAGATCTCAAAGTAACAGACCTATTTCTACATGAGTAAGTCTCTGACTCAGTCTCCCCAGCCACAGTGCTTTCAACTAGAGGCAACACCTCCCACCAGCATATAGAAATACCCCAGACATTTTTATGTGACTTCTGTGGTAGAGGGGTGCCTAATGGACAGACACAAGGGATGCAGTCTCCAATGTCCAAGAGATTACCTCACCAACAGAAATTAACCAGTCTAAATGCTCAAAACATCAGTAGTCCTAATATTATGATGCCTAGACCCACCTAGTAGGATAGCCTACCTTAAAAAAATATATATATATATATATCAGACTGATATATATATCAGTCTCCACACAGTCTCTATAAACTCCCTAGTCTATAAACGTATGACTGCATGTCACCATTCTGAAGCAATGAATATGCTTTTCTTCACAGTCCCCGGTGGAAAACAGTGCTCTTAAGTACTTTTGCAACCTCATTTTCTCTGAGCTAGCCTCTCAAGAGAGGCACAGAGAGAAAAGACAAAGGAATGGGTTGGTGCTGAGGAGGTGGAGGGAGACAGGAGGCAACACAAGGGGAAAACAAATACAAAAAGCAAGAGTCTTAGCCCCTGTTTGGATGTAGACATGACATAACAGTCAAACAAAAGAAGCATCCAGCTGGAGCCAGCTACGTTTATTGCCATACACAAGCACATCATAAACTTTTGAAAAGCAAAAATGTCAGGTCTTGCTCTCTCTGTGTCATATTCTACAATAAACAAATCCTATGCATGGTACACAAAGGGGTTTTCATTAAGCTGTGTCCATAGGGAGAAGAAACAAAATTAGGTGATCTTAAAATTAATATAATTTCCTCAGATCCACGGGGCTTCACTGTGAAAAGCACCATAAAAGCCCTTCCTAAATATTTAGGCTGGGACCCTGACAGCAGCCTGTCAGACAGTCCTACCAATGGGCACTCCCCGTGAGCCCTCATCAGTATGCCCTCTCTAAGGGCAAGTCAGTAAGGCAACTGAAAACACCCATTCTAGAACAAGGTAGCATAAAACACAGAGATTAATTTATTAAAATGCATCATCCTGGGATTTGACTCTGGGGAACACAAAAAACAACCTACTATTCAAACTGCCCTCAAAATGTTCTGGATCCCTTGCCATCCTGATGACAGCTTGATGTATTACTGTTCCTCAGTAGGATTACACAGCCTACACAGTAGGTGCTACTAAAGGAACTAAGCTATATGCCCTTCAATTCCAAGAGTTTATGACCATGACGAACTGCTTCTCTTAGCGCATGTACCCCTTGCTTTGTTTGGCTCCTGGTCTAGAAGCACAAAAGCAGGTATTCCCATGAGAGGCTAACTTAGAAAAGCCTCTTCATTCCAACCTCTTTTCCTTTCAGTGACCCCTCAAAATCCTCCTAGATGCATTTAGGGACAAGGTGGGGTTAGGGAACACAACAGTGCTGGGCACAGTAGACGCAAGGTGTGTGGTAAAGAGGACTTCCCTTCTCCTCTGACCCATCTCTCCTTTCACAGCCTGCTAGAGAAACCAGAAGAGAGACAAATTTTGCCATCACCCTGCTCCTTAATTTCCTAACGTACTCCAGCTAATCTCCAAACTTTAAATACTATCTACACCCAGGTGAGTCCCACCTTGTGTCAGTCAAGACTTTCCTAATGTGCAGACTCCCCATTTGAGTGTCTAACGGACTCCTTAGCAAGTCCAAAACCCAACTCCTCATCCTTCATGACTCTACCAGAATTCCAGTTAATAGGAATGTCCAAGCTTCCAGACACATAAGCTAAAGCTGGGGGGGGGGGTCACCTCCAGTATTTCCAGCTCACACAGCCTATACCCAACCTTTGGAAAATCCTGTCATATCTAGCCATATGTTCAGATTTATCTGGATTTCTACTGTTATATACAAGATGACCAGACAGACGGCTACTGCAATGACCCCACTCCTGGAGGTTTGTCTTCCCACCTTTCTTCCGTGTCCCCAATCTGCTCTCTACACAGCACTCAGATATTCCAGCACAAATAAGATCCTTGCAGGGGTCTGCAAGGCCCTAAATGATCCAATCCTCACAGTTCCCCTCACGCCATCTTCTCTATTCTTTGTTCACTCTACTCAAGGCTCTCCTTGATGCGTCTACAACACACAGGCCAAAAATCCCCCCTCCAAGTGGAATTTTGCTCTTTTTCATATCTAAGTTGCTCACTCCCTTCCTCCTTTAGAATGTAAGTTCAAGGAAGACAGAGAATTTGGGGTTAGCTCCATCCTGCCGGTTCTTCTATCCCCTGCCGAGTGACTGGCAAGAAATGCTTGCTCAGTCCAGGGGTGAATGAGTGGAGACGACAGTCCAGGGGTGAATGAGTGGAGACAATCCGCAGAGCCCTTCACTCTGTTTTGCATCTAAGGACCACTTTCTGAGACCACAGAGAGCATGAACACCTATAATTAGATGAACAAGTCTGCATTACATAAACCAGATATTTAAATATCTAAAATATTTTAAGTGAAGCAATTATACAAGTAATCTTGGATTTTTTTCACATTGTAGCAGTTTTCTTATTGTTTCCTTTTGAATTGGGTATCATATTCGTTTTTGTTAAGTGGCGGAGGAAACAAAGAGATTTAGTGATGGTCAGTAGAATGTTTTGTTGTTTAAGAAATGCGTGAATTCTGTATTTAAGAGTTTTAAACTGTACCCCCATCGCAGACACCTTCAATTAAGTCTATTCTAATCTGAGCCAAGTGAGACTCCAACTTCAAAATTTCACTCCCAGGCACAGCTGTTTGACAAGTACAGCAGGAGCCNATCAAGCCCATCAAGACACACTTGGCAGTATCATTCCTTTGGGACACAATGGGCTCTTTTTTTTTTTTTTTCCTTTTTGGCAATCCCTATTACTCACTGATGGTAATTAGCAAGGTAATCTTTGGAGGAAATATACAATCAGGCAACTAGCAATGCCTTTTATGGAACTCCTTGAAAATAAATCATTGACACTACAAATGGTCAATATGTACTCTTAATTCAGAACTAAATTGCCCATTGATTCACCAAGATCTATGTTCTTGACCCTATGGTCTAGAAATTCGTTTTTTCCTAACTTCTGAATTCAAGGAAAGTGCGGGTGGCACAGTTGTTGATTTTGATTTACCACCTCAATAGAGTAAGCAATTAGAGTGATTTCTCCATTATTTGCTCAGATTGTACAGTGCCTTCCCTGACTGGTTCCATCATAAGGACCCCATTCTGTGGACACAGCACAAAATCAGGGTCACCATCTAAATGCAACCTTCCAGGAACACACAATGGAACAGGATCAGGCTGACCCAGACAGCCGGAGAAGCTGGAGTCCTCACCAGCAGTGGGTCAGTCAGCACACTAGGCTGCTGTGGTAAATGCCTGCTATGGGGAGGAAAAGGCTTCCATAAACTCGGGCTTTGCCCTGAGAACACAATGCTTCCCACCTCCATTGAAGATGCAGCTCCAAAGGCTTTCAGAATCAGGGCTTGCCTCACTGTTGCACCTTTACAAACAACTGTATCCAGCACACCTCCCACCGACACCTCAGACAAGTTTCAACAAGTATAGCTGAATCACTTGAGATGGGCCAAAAGGTCAGGGCCCTGAAACTTTGTCAGCATGGTTATCTAAAGCCACTGAAAAGCACTCCACACATGTGAGAGCGCAGGTAGGCTTTCTACCACACAAAAGCAGCTTTGTTTCTGCATATGTGACGCCTCTTAATTAGAATCAATGATTTTTTTTTTATTGTCGCTGCCGATAAGCTTGTTTGCCTAGCTCCATTTTCCTAAAACACTTTAAACATTTCTAAGAAAGGTGAATGTCAGCTGAACACTGAGACAGGCCTTGAACCAGGGCTGTGGTTTTGCATGATGTTTACAACTTGTCATCTGTAGGGATAATTTTGCAAGTTTAAACACACTAAAGGGCATATTATAAAGAGTCAGGCAATTTCATTTTGTTTGAATATATTTATGGAAATGGACCAAAAGTGTCCATAGAGGTACATTGTCATTCTTTCCTTGAGTGTGTGCCAGTTCATGACCAAAAGCAAGCATTCAGAGAACAGAAGAACATTTACGACCATACTGTGTGTATCAAATAAGCTACTTTGTGAAGTAAAGATGGGAAACAGTGTGTTTCAGGGTCTTAGCAAAGTAGCCGTCACACCCAAATTTCTATGCACAATGCTGAATGTCTTGGTGATTCATCTGTGACCTTGCCCTCGATAATGACCAGCTATCCCTGAAGGGTGAGCGCCTGTGGGATAGGAAAACACCACATTGCCTCATGACTTAGAAGATGATGAGCAGCAGTGAATTATGCACCCAGAACATGTCATTTGGACAAGGTGGGAAACGGAGAAATCCATTTGAGATAAGGAGAGTTTCCCAGCAGTACTGATTGAATGCCAATGGAATCTTTGGAAAGGAAAAGGGGATGTGGGGGCGTTGTTGGGATGAGGAAAACTTAGCAAATTGAAAAGCAAAATTTCAAGACTGGCATTGATAAGAAAACAAGAAATTTTCTTTAAAAACAAACAAACCAAAACAGTGTGATTAGATGTGGTCATCACTCATACGAAGCTCAGACATCAAGAGTAAAACGACTGAGATGTCTCTTGTCTTCAAGAAATTATGAAAGGCCTTGACAGAACAGAAGGAATGAGGGAGACTTCTGGCTCCACGGACTGATACCTTACTCTGCATTCATCAGTACTTGGGAGTTTTCTCCTGAGTCCACAGAAAGACCACACTCCCAGCCTCCCTTGCAGTTGCCATGTGACTGACTTCTGCCCAATGACATGAAGGAAGAAATGTATCACTTTGAAAGGCAGTTGCTTAAGCATCATTAACTTCTTTTTCATACTAGGCTCAGGTTGCTGCCCCTATCCTGAAGGACCCTGGGTTAATACAGAATTGCAAAAAGCTAACTGTAATACAACTTGGAAGAGAAATGAACTTTCATTATACCAAGCCAAAGATCTGAAACTGTCCGGGACAGCATGAGATCATCTTAATATAGTTTACAATACTTCCCTCTTCCCTTTTGCCTTTGCACATCACTGCCTAAGGGTGATCTGAACTTCCCCTCACCCATTACCTATCCCAGGCTAGCTTCAAGCCCTCCACCCCCGGCAGCAGCTTCAGTGCGCACTAGCACTGCAGACACGTACAGTGTCACAATGCCCAGCCCTCATCTCATCCTCAAGGTGATTTCAGACACTGTCAAAGCACATTGGGAAACTGGCCAATTTACTTTCATAGCTTACCCAGGAGGTAAAGGGAACAGACTCCTCTTTCCAAATCGTCAAGTAAAAACATTTTACTTATTTTTAATACTTTATTACGGAAATTTTTAAGTATTTACACAAGTGGAAATAACAGACTAAGGAATCACAATGTATTTACCAGCTAAGCTTCAAGTGCTCTGTGTGTGTGTTTGTGTGTCTGTCTGTGTGTGTGTGTGTGTGTGTGTGTGTGAGAAAGAGAGAGACAGAGAGAGAGAGAGACAGAGAGAGAGGGAGACAGAGAGAGAGGGAGACAGAGAAAGAGACACAGTGAGAGAGCTGCTATATATTAATTATTGAGCTATGGTAGGACCTAAAGATGACCAGTAAACGGGTATGTAGTAGAAAGAAAAGAGCCTGAGTCTCAAGACCCACAGGTTATTTTTGAGATCCACTGTGAGGATTAATCTAATAGCTCCTAGCACAATCATGTTCAAATTTTCAAAGTCCTGAAGGACTTTTTGGTTGAAGGGAGAGGTTTAATATGCCCTTCCTTCCTTGTCAAAACTCAGTTCCCTCTGGGAAGGCCAACACACTGAAATCCTTTGTAGCCATTTACTTTCATATGCACGGATTTATCTTTCCATTATCCCCCAAAGTAAGCCTCCACTAATGGGGATGTTTTTCTGTACACTGTGAATATGTGTTGCTCTGATTGGTTGATAAATAAAATGCTGATTGGCCAGTAGCTAGGCAGGAAGTATAGGCAGGATAAGCAGACAAGGAGAATTCTGGAAAGAGGAAGGCTGAGTCAGGAGATGCCAGCCAGCTGCCCAAGGAGCAACATGTAATGAGACACAGGTAAAGACACGGAACATGTGGCAACATAGAGATTAATAGAAATGGGCTGAGTTTAAGTGTAAGAGCTAGTCAGTAATAAGCCTGAGCTAATGGCCAAGCAGTTATAGTTAATATAAGCCTCTGAGTAATTATTTTATAAGCGGCTGTGGGACCTTGGGGCCTGGTGGGACATGAACAAAACTTTCTCCTACACTCCACTGTGTGCAAAGGACAAGCAGGATGTGAGGCAAAGGAGCCCTTCAAGAAGCATGGAGCCTCAGAGGGAGCCACCACACATGAAATGGGAACACATTTCTACTTCAGATTTTGTTTTTAAATATGGCTGAGTCCTCCATTGCCCTTCTCTATAACTCCCCTCAATCCCAAGTCTATTCTACTGACTAACAAAGTGTCACTGAAGCTTTTCCTGACAAGCTGCACACTAGGAAACTGACTGGGAATGGAGTGAGGAGGGCATGGCCAAGGAGAACTCAGCAGAGCAGTTTCTTCTTTTTTCTTATTTATTATTAATAAATTTTCCAATCATTTTACATACCAAACACAGATCCCCCTTCTCCTTCCTCCTCCCACCACCAGCCTTCCCCCC
>LZPO01117640.1:36785-46834 GCA_001675575.1 Neotoma lepida
AAAGCAAAGTATTTGGATCTACCCTGACATCACTAAGCAATGGCTGACCTTTGTAATGACAAGCTGCAAAACTGTCACTGAACCAATCAAATAGGTTTTTGGGGTCTTAAAACAGTCCCAACTTCAACAGGGATGATGTTTGCTAGGACTATGAATATTCAATCTTAAGTTCGATTCACTATGCATGTGGACACACTAGACTAGTCAGGAATCTACAAAGCCCACACACGCAGCAGCCCATCTCCTTTACTGAGTAGCTCCGCTAGGCTGAGATATTCAATAACTGTATTAAGTAGTTGGTTCAGCACCCCTGCCTTGTAATTTAGGGGACANATGTGCAACGGCCTTCACTGCAGGATATGGCTGACACCTAAGTTGACTGACTCTTCAACAGAGTACAGTATGTGTTTAGCACTGTGGTGGGCTAATGAGAAATGACTGGGAAGTTAATCACAGCAAAGACACAGCACAGAGGCAGGATTCCCGTCATTGGATTAAACAGAGCACAAGCTAAAGGGGGCCATGTTCTCATAGAGGAATGCCCCCAGAAAATTACACTCAGATCAAGTAAAAACAAAACAGAAATATAGCTGGCAAATCTCTGAAAACTGTTTAATATTATCAATAAGGAAGAAATATCAATTAAGATAATTATACAATTACTATATCTCAAACTAACAGAATGTATATATGATAATGTGTAAGACCACTGTTGAGCTCACATGTGGGTTGGTCTTCTCTGCAGTGCAACCTGAAAATGCCTATTAATAGCATCAAAGCTGCTATTAATAGCCATTTAAACCAACAAATCTTAACTCCTGAGAATTTATTCTAATCACTAGAGACATGAAATAAAAGACTAAAGTATTATTTGTACTAAAATAAAAGACAGAGCTACAATGCAAGTTCTTAAGGGAGGAAAATATGCAATAGTCCTACCTTGTGNTGATGCCTATGAACCACAATGATCAGCATGGCAAGAGTTCCCTAAAGGTACAATAGTGACACTTGTGTCTTAGTGGTAACCAACAGCTATCTAATTGGACTGAAGTCCCAGGAGGGAAATCCTATCTGATACTGTAAATCTAGCCAAGAACGCCTGCCTAGTGAGGTCACAGACTTAGAGGAGAGCCTAACAAAGCCACTTTCCTAAACCAGTGTAATTCCTAACTTCCTTCTAAACACTGATCCTTATACTCACAGGAANGTGCAGCTTTCGTTCCTCATCACAGAAGCCTCATTTCACAGCAGATGGAGACCATTATAGACTACCACAGCTAGTCTAAATGCAGAGAACAATCTACTGCAGGGCGTCCAGTAGTTGTTGATACATCTATACCTCAACCCCCATATCCTCAAGAAACAGGAGACAAAAGACTGCAATAGTCAGAAATATTGCATCTTCTAGATATGGCAGGGAAACTACACTCATGAACTCTCAACAACACGGCTGCTTAAACAAGACCTAAACAAGGACAACACCAGCTGATAAGCCAAGATGGATGGGGGAAATTTCACAGGGCCACCACCCTAAATGAAGAGCTACAGGCAATTAAAGACTGCTAAGAGAAGGAGAATTAGTCTCTTCCAGGGATGAACCCCCAAAATCATTACCCAATGCCAAGTGGTCAGACCTAAAGAATACTCATAAAAGCAACACTAAAGGGACACAGTAGGTTGCATTGACTATTTATTTGCATATATGTATGCAACAATAATAATTAAAGAATAAGAAGGCATGAATTTGAAAGAGAGGGGTTGGAGGGAGGACAGGGAAGAAGGAAATGATATAATTATATTTTAATGTTTAAAAATCATAAAAAAATAACTAAAGACCTAGTAATGAAGGTCTGGTAAGAATTTGTTTTATTTCTGTCTTTTCTTTGTAAAATAGCATTTGGGGTGGGAGGAAACCATGATATGGGGCTAAACAAGATGTTTTAGAAAAGAGCTTAAGCTATATATATTGGGAAAAGTTATAAAACTGTGTCTATTATATGGTCAACTTGATGGCCAGGAAAGCCAGTGTCTGTAGGGTATGTGTTCACATGTATCTACCTGAAGGGTGTTTATCAAGTTTCCACTCANGGTGATCTCAGGGTGATGGGACTCAGGGTGATCACATTTACTGCATAATGTTTTTCTATAGTTTCCCACTTTCTACAGTGCATAGCAATCATACAACCGTCAGTAAAACAATCAACTTTGCAGCTTTTCAAAGGCCACGCTTCCCTCAGATTGAATGGTTCATGGCCTCTCTGGCCCCCATCTACCTATAGAAGACCCTGATGTATGACATGCTGAGCTGGTTCACTTACTAGCTTCTCTTTAGTGCTAGATTGTAAAATGCCTTCAGGTTGCACTGTTGCCTCTCAAACTTTTATTCACCTGATGGGACACACAAACCAATGTCACAACCACATAAAACATGCAACCTTTCCAAACTGCTGTAAGTGGGTTCCATCCTTCACTTCACCAAGCCATTTCTCAACTCCTGTTTCTTTGCCCATCCTGGAAAAAAAAATTCCAGAGAAGGGCTCACAGAATACATACTTAAAACACTTGTCAGTGCATCGTCAAGATGTTGTCTTTTAAGGATATAATATTATGCTAAGGAACCAGAAATGCCAGGAAACACTGAGATAATGACCCTCTGGCTGCACCATGAAAGGGACTGTGTAAGGCACCTGGCTTGAGCGACCTGAGTTCTGCCTACCGTCAGTTTCTCTACTAATTATGCCTGCCTTCCAGGCATGGGATGGACTTGCCACAGACAGGAAGCTGAAGGTTTCCAGTGGCACCCACCAATAAGCAGAGTTAATTTTACATGCAGCACTCAGCGAGGCTGAGGAGTCCCTTGAGGCATAATCATCAATGAGAAAGTGACAGCGGCTTCCCATCACTAAAGTCTCAGGTAGAAAACAAGAGAAAACAAGCTTTCACCTTNAAAAAAAAACCAGCATCAATAAGTGATCTGGGAGCCATGATTGCAGAATCTCAACTGGAGGCTGGAAGGAGGCCTGGATATAAGAGCAGAAAAGTTGAGCAGAAGGAAGGAAAAAGGAGAAATAGAGTCTTAGGACCACAAGGCACCTTAGTAGGCTATCGCCTGCACAGAAGAATGCAGAGAGCAACTCCTTTGCAAGACCCATCACCTCAGAACTGATACTCACGGGCAACAATTCTGCATCGTGTTTTTATCAAGAAAGTAACCTCTAAAAGATGAAATAATAATCTTCAAAAGAAATAGACCTTAAATGCTCTAACCAAAGCTCACTTTTATTTACCTACACACACACACACACACACACACACCGACCCTGAGGAAGATAAAATTTGTCGAGAGGGGAGTGGTTTCTTTTCACTCTAACTCCGCTGAATGAAAAAGACAGGTATTACTGTACTTCCACTGCCCCCTAATCAAATATTTAACTAAAAGTTTACATAACTATGAAATCATGTCTTCCAAACACATTATAATTCATGGTTTCTATCTTTATTCTCTCTATGATTTCCCTAAACTGTTGCATTAGGCACACAGTAGGTACTTAATACATGTTTGGGTAGACAAGTGGACGGGTGGATTCACAGGCCAACAGCTTGTAAACCAGCCCTGAGACACTGCCATGCGCACCCTGAAAACCTGGCAGATGTGCAGACAGTCCCATCTGGCCACAACATGACTTGCTTTGTAAGGAAGTGACAAATTTACAAACTAAGCTTCAGTTCCTGAGACTCTCAAATGTCATATGACCAGACAACAGCTAACACACTATCCATCCTGATGAAGAGATGAAGAAGCGCACACAGTCACTTTTTAGACACATTCTCCTACACAGCTAAGACTGAAAGAGCTGCTTCAGTACGAGTGAGTGACTGAGTGAATGTGTGAGTGAGTACATTTGTGTTCAGGAAGAGGGGGGACAACACTCGTGGGTTATGATGACACCATAAGGGAAGGGGAGAGGAAAAAAAAACGTAAGTTGAGACCTGGAATCTGAAGGAGGTCTATTCAGGTTGGCTGCATTCACTGCCCTCGGTAAGCTAGGACTGATCTGCTTGCGTGCTGTGGAGACCTGGCTTGCTGGAGGTGAAATGGGTCCCAGTCGCTGAACCATCATGGGACTGCTGGTGACCACTAGATTGTTGCAGCTGCCTTTTCCAATGGACTTGCACTGAGGCCCAAAGCCAAGAGCCCCTAAAAACAAATGAATGAGGTTAGCTTTCATGTCCCTTACATCAGCAATCAGTACATACACACACGTGCACATTTACATCAGGGCTCATCTTCAGAGACAGTCTTTGGACCTTCTCTTTTTAGTATATTTTTTTGACACAGGGTCTCATGTAGACTAGGCTGCCCTCCAACTTANTATGTAGTCAAAGACAGCCTTGAGGCCCTGTTCTTCCTGCCTCCACCTCCCAAGTGCTGGTGTTACAGGAGTATCTCTTTTTTGTTTTGTTTTGTTTTGTTTTTGTTTTTCAAGATGGGGTTTCTCTGTGTATCCCTTGCTGTCCTGGAACTAACTTTGTAGACCAGACTGGCCTCGAACTCAGAGATATGCCTGCTCTGACTCCCCAGCGCTGGGGTTAAAGGCCTGCACTACCACCACCCAGTTCAAGAGTATCCCTTTAATATCGATTACCAAAAAGCATATGATTCCAATGCAAAAGTCTGTAATGCTATATCAGAAAGCTTTTCATAATCACCACTCACCCCAAATGAGGTTAAATTTCACTGTATAGACGTGAGAATCATCTGTGGAAATGATGCTGAAAGTCGTAATTTATAATGTCTTTAACTGAAGGGTGAAGGTGATTAGTGGATGGAATTATCTTTATCAAGTCAGTTCCTTCCTAGAGTAGCTAATATTTTAAATCACACAGCAAACAAAGTCAATACAGCTAGGGGAGGGGCAAACATTTAACTGATTTGATTGCAAATCTGTACTTCACGAAAGTCTCTTTAAAGAAGAATTCTAGTCAAGCTATATCCCTTTGACCTTGGGTTTCCCTTCTTCATACCAGTACACTGCCACTGGACAGAAAACGTTTTATTTATTTATTTATTTATTTATTTATTTATTTATTTATTTATTTATTTATTACAACTCAAGATGGGAAATCCATAAAATACTCACTTAGAAAGGTAACTGAATTTAACAATATTTTTTGTTTTCATTACTTATAACATTCCAATGTGGAAAAAAAAAAGTGTGGTCCATCCCCAAAGGAGAAAGAAAAAAAAAGCAAAGAAACCCACAAGAATCTGTGTCGTTAAAGAGAAGTGAAAGCAGAGAAGAAATGGCTAACATTGCCATGACTCACTTGTTTAAAATAATAGTAAAAGCTGAGTCATTCCAGACATTTCTCACATGGATGTTCTTTTTCAAGCCTATCTGCCGACGACCAGGTTGAGGCTCTGTGGCTTATACTCTATTCCCAATTCTAACAAATAAAAATAAATTTCTCACTAGATTCTCTAACCAAAGTATGTAGAATTTGCCATTGTAACTCCATTGAGCTCTAGAAAGCAAACTTTCCTATTTTCTTTTTCCCCAGATTAAACCAAACAGCCACGAGCTCTTCTGGCATCAATTTCGGTTACATTTTCTTCTAAGAGTCCCTAGAGACAAAACAGATCCAGAAGCTATTGCCATATCCCCATAAATAAAGCCACACCTCAGCTATGCTGGTGGGGTCACAGCTGTTAGGTGGCAGGCACCCTGTTTCACCAGGTCCACATCAGTGCTGAAATCCAGGTCACATGGCCTGCCTACAGACACGCAGGGAATTAACAGCCATGGGAACTCTACTCCTCTGTGTAGTTCCACGACACCCACATGCTTTAGTTTGGGTTCCGGGTCCTCTCTTAAACATTTTCCAAGACCACTGACTCCTAAAGAAATTTCTCAGATTTTTTTCAGGTGTACAAGTTCACCTCTCTCTTCCTCTTGTAGCAGATTTCTGATCCATTATCTTGTGTCTTCCAAGACCAGTTGGAGATATTCCATTTTTACNACTCATGTGGCATCGGACCATCAGGGTTTTGTCTTCACATCAGGAGTGATAGGTATGTCTTTTTATATAACACTCATAAACTGAGTATCTCTGAAAATTCTTAATCCTGTCTATTTGCATATGCTCTTTTTACCTTGGAAAAGATAATGTATTGGGGTATAGCCTAACCCAGGCTATAATAACCTGAGTTATGTCTGCTCAGCTTCTTCTGCTACTATACATTTCTATTAAAAGCAACATCAAATGTCAAACATTCAGTCAAATAGAATGCATTCACTCTCATATAATGAACTGCTACTTTATGTCACTTTATTCATCTTTAATAAAACTATTAACATCTATCTGCCTCTAGAACAAAAAACATTAATCACTCTATCAGTACACACCAGAAATACAACACAGTAACAAAGCATATTAATACCTATTTGTCAAATCTAAAATCCTGTGTGTATATATACATCTATATTAAAAGCATGAATAACCAACCATTAAATTGGTTATAATATTAAATATATTTATATAAACATATACAATATATACATATATTATGTAGTAAAAACACGAAGAGCCAACTAAATTTGTATATAGTATCATTACTTCAGAGATGAGATGAAAACACAGAATTAGCAACTGCCAAGTGTGATGACTGCAGCTTTTACCCTAACCCTTGTTCACAACTGTGTCTGTAACTTACGTATCTAGTGAGCACCTCTGCATCTTCAAGGTTCCAACCCAAAGGTGTGTGCCCACCTTTCACCCTCACTGTCATCTGGGTGGATCTGAGTGATTTGTCCTTTCAAACTTCAGGGAATGAACCTATTACATCCCCACTGGCCTCTCATCTTTGTGCTCCAATTTTAAAAACGAAGCCCTTGTTTAATGTGTACCTGTTTCCTTAGAACCCGGCCTATTATAAAGCTGTGGATGAATACATGAAAATTAAAAATGTTTACAATGAATATTAAATATTACCCAACTATTTTCATAGAAGCCCTCCTAGCAGTCTTTTATGAAACACAGACCACTTAAAACTAAAATCCAAACTGAGTCAATCCTTTGATGCTTCTCCATAGTGTAGCTGACCGAGCTGAATGAAAGAGGAAGCTAGTGAGAGCAATAATTGTACATCTGCTCTCCTGGTACAGAACTGACCAAGGCTTCCCCTAGAACCCTCCATCTTAGACTCTCTGTAATAAAGACACCTCAGTCCTTCTCTGCCCAGTATCCCATCACTGTGCACTGTCCTACCCCCTACTCCAAACACATGGACAAACTTAAACATCCTCTAACCACAGAAAAGTGACAGCTTGTGTAAACAGTGAATTTCTCAGAAACATGCAGTATTGTATGCATCAATGAGGATGTTCTAGAAAATGGCACTATCTATCTCTCAGAGGGAAGTAAACAAGAGTTGTACCAAGAGCCTCTATTAACAAAGCATTAAGAGTCTAATTCTTTTTCAGAATACCAGACATAAGGATCAGCTGTGAACTACTCAGAGTAGGAGTGTGGACTCTGTGGGCAGACTGCCTGGGATCAGGCTCTTTGTGTGACCCAGGCAAATTACTGAGGATTGTAGTCAGTATTTCTATCTTACCATCTACCAAACAGGAAAAGAAATTGATGCCGCCTCCTAAGGTGGCTTTGCATCTAGAATTAACAGCACATACAAAGGACTCAGCACCACAGTAGGTCCTATGGATGTCAGCAGCTATTGTCACTGACAGTACTGTTTCATGCCTGCCCTTGCTTTTCTGTTCCACTCTATTAAAGAAGAAAAGTCCTTCATAATTCCTTGCACAAAACAAGATAGTAAATGATGCTGTTTAATTCTCTGCCCATTTCCAATGTTCTTTCTGTTTTGAGCCTAGAGCCAATTTTTTTTTTAAGCCAGGTGTCATCACAGATAGAAGTTTGCAACTGGCCAAGTTTGAATGTTCCCTGGCTTGTTGTTCCATCAAAACAAACCATACAGCTTTTCTGATTACCAGATGTGCCAACTACTTGGGCACTAGTTTTCTTTTTGAAATACCGCTTATTTTTAGAGACAACATGGTGTGTGCTTAAAAATGTGTTTACTGCTCAAATAAAGATCTGAGAGGATGGTGTTCTGAGTACCACATAGGTTCTAGCCAAGATCACCCTGTGCTGGTGGGAAGCCCAAAACATTTCACATCTCTGAGTTCCTAAACTGAGTGGTTGTTTTAGAAGGGCCTTGATTTTCACTTAAGTCTTCATTAGTTGAAAGGCTCTTCTCTGAAACAAGGTTGATTAGGTTGTACTTATCATAAATAGGTTGCATCCTTCCTAACTTTTGCTTGTATCTACTCACTGGTTCTCTTAAAATTCACATTGATACAAAGGGTAACAAAAATGTACCACAGATGAGAGGGTAGGGATGACACAATGAAAGCTTTGCTGTTCTTAATCACTAATCTACTGGCACTTACAGAATGCTAACCATGAGCCAGGCAGCCCACAGAGCCAGCAGTGAAAGAATGGACTAAGTCCCCACTAAGGCCACTGTCTGGTTTTTATAAAAGGTAATTCCTGCCTCTAGGTATCACGTGAAATAGCTTTTATCAGGTCACAAGTGACTACAGAAGATCAACTTCTAAGCAGTTCAGCACAACCAGCACACAGGGCATTTTCAAGGCAAAAATGTTGACATCGGATAGGTTCAAGTCCTGCCTCCTGCTCTCACTGGCTATGTGGCAATAGGCAGAGTGCTTGAGACTTCTCCGCCCTAGCACCCTCTTCTAAAATAGGATTGGTCAGGTCACTTAACGCATGGGATTGCTTTAATGACAACTGGTTAACATTAATATACACGCTTTTAAATATCTTACAAACTTTTAGATATCTGAGTTCTCTATGCAACATTAACGACCTAAAAAGATTGCAGAAATAGGAAAATAATCTCCAACTTCACCTAAGGTCATTTCTTTATCTAACACATGGACTCAAGAGTTTGCTCATACCAATTCTTGGGCCATTAAGAATAAGTCATAGATTTCATATTTTTAATCCCTAAATGTATAACCACAATATAATTATAAAATTTAAAGCATTCAGCAAGGATATAATAGTAGTAAAGAAAACACTATGCTCACACATTAGCAATAACACATGATACATGTAGAACAGTTGCTTTCTAATTGGGGATCACAGAGTATAAAGAAAAGTTTTAATCCACAGTGGTCTCCAAGAATAGAGTAGTAAATTCCTAGACACCAGAGCAATTAAGACTGACAGAAAAGTTGCAATGCTAAAGGAAGAAAAGGGGAAGCTACCATCATGAGAGTTAAAAGCACGTATCTGTAGCATAGCCGCACCACCCACCAGCTTTAGAATCTTCTCACATTGCTTAAGCTCTCTGGGGCTTAGTTTCCTGATGCTAAAATGAGTTTAATACCNGAGGAACTGCACAGCTGTTAAGAGGGCCGAAAGAGCTAATATGTGTGGCAAATTTAGTATGTGGTGCTCACTAAATGCTTTGAAGTCAGCTGAATTGGAGCTGGAAGATAGCTCAATGGGTAGAGTGCCTGCCTTGCCAACACTAGAACCATGTGAGAAATGCCAAGCCCCATTGTAATTTCAGAACTGGAGAAGTGAAGGCAAGCAGATCCCCAGGGCTTACTAATCAGCCACTGTAACACAGTTAGTCAGCTCCAGGACAGTCAGAGACCCTTCTCAAACAAACAAACAAAAAAAGTTGACAGACTTTGAGGGAACAATACTCCAAGTTGTCCTCTGACCTCCATGTTCATGCATACACATGTCCACACACACATAAACAAGCACACACACACACACAAATTAGCTCAATGTCGTTAAAGAAGCCCCTTCCTTTTGGGCTCCCACTCCTAACCAAGAAGCTATCTGCAATCAATGCCCACTAGCAAAGGAAAAATTCGTTTTCTCCAGTGGAGTCTCACTGGGTAAATTAACCATACTTCAGGGCAGGCCCCATACCCAGGAGTAGTTGGCCACCACAAAACAGATTCAATATTAATTTTCCTGTAGAC
>LZPO01117641.1:0-21064 GCA_001675575.1 Neotoma lepida
TTTTTTTTTCTTTTCTTTTTTGGTTTTCCAAAACAGGGTTTCTCTGTGTAGCTTTGGCAGTGCCTTTCCTGGAACTCCAAAGTGAAAATTTGTATTTGTTATAGTGTGTGTCTATCTGCATGTAGACACATGTGTGCATGTATGGCAATGAAGGTAACTCCACAAAGTCTTTTTATTCTTTCCTGCAACTTTGTGGGATCCAAGGATTTAACTCAGGTTGTCAAGTCTGCACCAAGGGCTTCTTTTTGCTGAGCCATCACACAAGCCTGAAATCTTATGTTTCTAAGTTACATTTAATAATTCTTTTACAAATCACCCAGCTTCAAATTTAGAGATTTCTAAACATAGTGACATTTACCAAGACTTAAGTTTTTAATTCCAGTACAGTAATACTTTCATTTAATAAAGTGAAGTAACTACATATCCATTTAGATCAGCAGTACTTAACATGTGGGTTGCAACCCCTTCGGGGGTCAAATGATCCTTTCACAGGGTCGCCTAAGACCATAAAAAACAGATATTTACATTACAATTCATAACAGTAGCAAAATTATAGTTATGAAGTAGCAACAAAAATACTGTATGGTTAGGGGACAGCACAACATGAGGAACTACACTAAAGGGTCATAGCATTAGGAAGGTGGAGAATCACTGATTTGGATATATTGTCTTCATTTCCTTAAATTAACAGATACAATTTTAAGGTCCTAAGAAACCAAAATGGTGGAAGATTTAGGTCCTTTGTATTTTAATCTTTTTGCTTCTATATCAAGGCTGCATCAGAAAAGGAAACCAGTTGGTACTTACCTGCTATGATTTAAAAGGGTGCCTGCATAATAACATTGGTATATTTAGAGTATTATATTTTAAAGATTTACTTCATTTGTATTTATATGTATGTGTGTATGCAAGAGTGTAAGTCACGTGTGTGTGCAGGTACCCATGGAGGCTGAAAAAGGGTGTCAGATCCCTTGGAGCTGGNGTTACAGGTGATTGTAAGCTACCCAATGTAGCTGTTATGAACCAAACTAGGAACTCAGATCCTATGGAAGAGAAGCAAACCTGCTTAACTGCTGAGCCAACTCTCCAACTCCTACACTGACATTTTNAAGACATCTTAGTTATGAGACAGCAAGATAGCTCAGAGTAGAAAGATATCAGAAACTCACATGGCGGTACAAGGGAGAACCCACTTCCCAAAGCTGTTTCTGCTCTCCACACACACATGGTGCACACCGTCATTCCCCCACATCATGTGCACACATGCATGTGAATATCCACAAACTAAAGTTTATAATGTACTTAGGGATGGAAGTAGACATTTTAAGAACTAAAAATTATGCAAACATCCAGAAATGTAAATTGATAAAACACGTTGGTGAGAAAATCTTTAGATAAATTAAATGTATCCACATTTTGGGAACCTAGAAATTACAGTCCTAGATGTACGTATTAGAAAATTAAGAATACCTCATAGGAGAAAAAAAATAGTTAAGAAACTTTCACTGTATAGAGCCAGAGAAGTGAACTTGTTGCTACTGCAGAAGACCCAGGTGGTTTCCAGCACCTACATGACGGCTTACAACTGCTTGNTAACTGCAGTTCTGGAGTAACTGATGCCCTCTTCTGGCCACCTTGGGCACTAGACATGTACATGGTGCATATGCATATATACAAGCAAAACCCTTAAACACATAAAAATGAATATATGCATTGCAGCAGTCTGTATTGCTGAAAACTATAAATAATTGGTGGCTGCAGAGATGACTCAGTGGTTAAGAGCTTACTGCTTATGCAGAGGGCTTAGGTTCAGTTGCCAGCACTCATAACAAGCAACTGTAACTCCAGTTCCAGGAGATCCTATGTCCTTTGCTGGCCTCTACACGAACACACTTGCATGCACGTGGTTCACATAAACTCAAGCAGACAGACAGTATACAAATAAATAAATCTATTAAAAAATGAAAACAATATAGATGTTCCATAGGAGGATGAAGAATGGAATATTATAAGCAAAAGGAATAAACTTGAAAATGTCAAAGATAAATGTCAACAGTAATGCTGAATAAAAGGCTGGTTTCAGAACTTGACACTCTTTGAAAACCACACACTACTGTATGTTACTATGAATACACACATACTTATGTGCTAAATGTGGATGAGAAGCATGAACATTAATTCCAGGACGACTGCCTCTGCAGGAGAGTTGACTTTAAGACAGTCAAACGAGATCAGAAGCAAGTGTAAACCATTTATTAATCCTAGCCACCATGAGGGTGGCTGGTTCAGAGTGTGTGGTCTATGAGATTCTCTACATAATACTTTCAAGTACTTCAAAATCACAGCTCCTTCAGTTTTTCTCTTTGTATCACTAAGTTTTAGTTTCATATATATATACTTGCTTGAAATATGACAGCNATCATTATTTTTAAATAGTTTTGAGTATCAGGAGTTAATACCAAATCAAGTGACATCCTTTGGGCAACTACTAAAATAATCAATCACCTGGGTTTTCTCCTTCTATTAGCTAATATACACCAATTAATATTAAGATTAGAGAAGTTATAGTGGGGACCATGTGGCCACAGCCCCAGCTGCTCAGGAAGATCCCAGGAGTCTGAGGCCAGCCTGGGCAACACAGTGAGGCCCCATCCCATAAATAAATGAATTCATATTTTAAAAAAACCATTGCATTAATATGAAATTCCTTGATACGGTGCACATCATTAACTTCTTAAGTGCTATGTGACAGACTATCTGAAGGCAGTGCAAAAATAGTTACCTTTTCTTTCTCAGTCACATCCTTTGACTTCTTTTTCTTTTTTGAACCATCCTGCACAAACACACAAAGAGACACAGTAGAAGTGTAGTTGCCCCCCAAAATGATTTGATTCATGACTAATGAGTTTGCTTCAATATCAGAATTTATTGTGAAAATAAAAAGCTCNATCTATTTTATGTGCATATCTGCATGTAAGACAATAGACCTTTTCTGTTATCTAACTGAATAAAACCTATGTACCCCTAAAACAATCTGCAATACCCACAAGGCTTATTTTAAAATAGGACTTTATGCTGCTGTCTGCCTGTGGTGGCCACATGCACTGAAGTTCTATAATCCACATGGTTTTCTGCCATCCACCAATCTGATCTGCTTACTGTCCTCATCAGGAATTCTGCTTTTATTCCCTTAGTTCTAATTCTAACTATTAACCTCTGTATTAGCAAACAACTCCCTCATACGGTTGCTGAAAAGGATTAAATGCATTAACCGCCAAGGGCCTACCCAGGACTCCCACACAGCGGGCCTCCATGAACACAGCTCTCAGGATCATAGGACTGCTGTCATAAAGACACAGGTAGCCAACAGTCACTGAGCACGTTCTACAGTGGGAACTTTGTCACAAGAANTCTTCCTGAACAGGAGCGTTCCACCCAAGTACTACATGGTGGAAGGAGAGAACCAAGTCCTCTGAGTTGTTCTCTGACCACCTGAGGCCCCTGTGCTCCTTGGGTGCCTTCATCAGAACCATGTAGGGCATTTGTCAAAGACATAGACTATTATGACCCTAATCAGACTTTGGAAATGGGACCTAGGAATCAATTCTTCTTTCTTTTTTGGTACTGAAGATTGAACCCAGAGTCTCTCCCATGAATGCCAAGCAAGTTCTCTACCACATTTCTCTACCAGGAAAAAATCAATCTAAGTAAGTAGGGACTGGGTACTTCAGTGTCTACCACTGGAATCAACATTTTTATAAAACACTTTACACTTTTGTTCTTGACATTTCTAGTTAGTACAGAACCAATTTAGGTAAAATAGAAAGCNTACCAGGCTAGCTATTAAAAGATAATCAGCTCAATTCTCCTTTTTGCCCCTGAATTACAAATGTGTTTTTGAAAATGGAAGNAAGAATATTGTGGAGATTTGGAGGCATGGAAACGTGTGTAAGAAAGTATTCAGGGAATAAATACGTGCTGCATATACAATATTACATACACCAGTCAACGGGGCAGAAACTCAAACATGCTCTTTCCAACCCTAGTGATGTCAGACAGGATGGATGGACAGAACAATGGAATGTTTTTGTTCTCAGCAATTCAGTGCTGTCAGTCTCACCTTGCTGTCCNAGTCNGAGTCCGACACTGAGCTCTCAGGAGACTTATGGCAACGACTCTTCTTTTTCTTCCTTTTTTTTGTTTGTTTTTTATCCTACACAAAACATTTAGAAACATTTGCTTTCTGTTTCAGAATATCATTTATCCATTTAACTAATACCACAAATGTAGTAATGACCAGAACTTAATCAAAGGACCAACTTATAAATCTATTTTCCTCAATGACTATTTATAATGTAACAATGTAACACACCATTTTTCTATTTGAAGAAGAGTCAAGTGATCTGAATTATATGTTTGTAATTCTAATCAATGAGTCAAAAGCATTTTAGATTTTTCAAAAAATAAAAAATTCTATTTTAAATGGACAAAGCAAACTTAAATACCAATATCTAACATCTCATCATTTTATTTATTTATATATGGGTACTTTAAGTTATGAACAATTCATTAAAATCAGAAAGTCAACACTCCTAGCAGCAATTTCACAACAGGAGTCCCCTTGCTCACACAGACAGCAATGACTTCATGAACCACCACAGCCAATCTTACCTCATCTTCAGAATCTGAAGAACTGCTGGAAGAATCAGAGCTCGATGAAGAAGAAGATGAATACTTGACCAAGCACAAAACAATTAAAGCTTGTGAGATGCGGGAATTGGTTTATTAAGTCTCTCAAATGCTTAGTGAAATCAATCTAGTGTCTAACAAACAGACGCCACAGTCACAAGGTTTAGAAACTAAGATGTAAAAGTCATCTCTGTCCCCCACCTCAACAAAGTGACAAGATATGCAGTAATGATCGACAATTATCCTTTTTAGTAGCAACAGAAAAATCACTAGGTTATGATGGAGTTGACATCTCCTTCATGTCACTAAGAGAACATCACCCTCCACAACCAAAAGACCCCGGGGCTGCTGGACTCATCTACAGCCTAAGTTACCTTTAGCATACAGGTTAAAAAAAAAAAATCC
Source organism: Neotoma lepida (assembly GCA_001675575.1). NCBI lineage: Eukaryota > Metazoa > Chordata > Mammalia > Rodentia > Cricetidae > Neotoma > Neotoma lepida. The sequence goes on from LZPO01117641.1 coordinate 5,095, forward strand.
ACCATTCTTACTTCTTTTTTATAGCTCTTAATTCTAACATTTAGAAAAAANGAAAACTTTTGCTCACCCTACCAGATTTCTTCTTTTCTTTTTTCTTTCTCTAAATAGAAATAAACACAAACCTGAATAAGTGCATGAGATTCAAATGTATTTATTAACACACCATTATGAAATCCAATGATAAGAACGGCAATAAACAAAAAGGGTGTTACCTGTCTTTTTTTGGATGAGCTCTCATTTCCACTTAATAATTTCTCTCTGTGTTTTTCTAGTTCCTTTTTCCAATTCTGCAAAAAGGTTAAGACACCATTAGAAGCCACTGTTCCCTTTTCTTTCCTGTTTTTTTTTTTTAACCACTCACCTATCTCAGTTTCCTTTTTTTAAACAAAAAGATTTATTTATTTTCATTTGTGTATTATACATCTGCATAAGATGTGGTTTTTCCAAGAGTTTCTCTGTGTAGCCCTGGCTGTCCTGGAACTTGCTTTGTAAACCAGGCTGGCCTTGAACTCAGAAATCCACCTCCCTCTACCTTCTGAGTGCTGGGATTAAAGGTATGTGCCACCATGCCTGGGCTAAAAAATTTTTTTTAATTAAAAAAATGTATTATGTATNGCCAGGCAGTGGTAGTACATACCTTTAATCCTAGCACTCGGGAGGCAGAGACAGGTGATCTCTGTGAGTTTGAGACCAGCCTAGTCTACAGAGTGAGTTCCACGACAGCCAGGGCTGCTACACAGAGAAATCCTGTCTCAAAAAACCAAAACAACAAACAAACAAAAGAGTCTGATTATGATTACTGTGGGCAGGTACGAGGTATGTGTGGGTGCACGGATGCTGTGGTGTGTGTGTGGAGTCGGTTCTCTCCTTCTATGTTTATATGTGGGTTCTGGGGATCAAATTCAGATCATCAGGCTTTTGAGGCAAGTGCCTTACTGAGTCCTTATTTTTATAGAAAGTATTAATTTACTCACAAACCTGCCTTCAAATATAAAGTAAAATTCATAAAATATAGAATCCCCTTAATGCCTAAAGTGCAATGTTCAAATTCTTGGTTTATTAAAGTGAAACAATTAAAAGAGATTTCATTTTTATTATAAGGAAAAGATGTGTCTATTTCTTTAAAAGATGCTATTTACAAACCTCATTCATTTTTTCTTCAAATTCAGCCAAAGCTTTGGAACCCTTCTTCTTCTTTTCTAGCTGTTCCTTTACTTCTTCCCTTAAAAACAGAACAAATACAATTTTAAGTATCTCAATTTAAGTGGATGGACAGAAACAAGATACATTTTTCTGTAAATAACATTTTAATATTCTAAAACCCTTTTCATGTTGATAGTTCAAGTTTCTTTGTTTACAGCCATATAAATAATCATAATAAAGCCCACTGGGTGATACCACTCCTCTTCTAAACCCAGATTGCTTAATTATTATTTTGACCAAATCTGACAACAACCCTGTAAGTATTAGGTACCTTACTACCTTACTCAAGTTCAGAGAAAGTAAGACATCTGCCTCAGGCCACAAGCTGTTAGAGTTAAGATAAGCCAAGTCAAGTCTATCTTACTCAATGCTACATTCTGTAGTAAGGCCCATGACATAAAATACTTGACATGCCTGTCAAAGGCTTGATACAGCCTACCTTCTTGGACCACGGGCCTAAGGTGGGCATCTTGGAGATGGATTTTGGAGGTCTTACCATGCCCTTATTAAGACTAGCAGTTAAGAGCACTGACTGCTCTTCTAGAAGACCTGGGTTCAATTCCTAGCACCCACAGGGCAGCTAACAACTTTCTGTAACTCTAAGATCTGATACTCTCATATAGACATACATGCAGGCAAAGCATCAATGCAAATAAAATAAAAATAAATGAATTAAAAAAAAGAGAGTAGCTTATTCCATCTAAACGTCNTATGTGGGAAGACACAGTACAGTACCTGCTTTATTTCTGGGAATGCGGAATTTGAGAATGTGACGGCAGAGGTTGAGTAACCAGCAATAAAAATCCTGGGCACCAAAAGCCTAATGAGCCTTCTGGGCTGGCAACATCCCATATGTTGTCCTAATTCCCTGTTAGCAAGACCCTTGGAAGCCCGTGTCTGACTTTCCACCGTTCCCCTTTTCAACAGTACCTGACATCCTTTTGTTGCCATTAAGTCTTGTTAGGAGTGGGATTACCTGCCAAGACTCCTGTAAGTACTCTCATGAATTACCCAACCTGTGGGTTGTTCTAAAGGCTTCTGACTCATGGGCATTAAAATGTGTTCTTGAGCATTTCCCTTGAAATTCCATCCCCTCTTACCATGTTAAAGTAAAATAACATTTTATTTGGAGGAATTTTCCTGGTATGCTGCANTGGTTAAGAACAATACTTTTAAGCACANTGGAAGAGGAGGACATTTGAGCTGAAAGGATTCCCTATAACATGGTAAGTATCAACTACAGTTGCCCGGATCTAAGGGTACCCTGCAGCTGGTGATTTGTCACTTCAGGACTGTAGCAGTAACAAAAAGAATGAAATATTAAATAATAGTGCCTGAAACTGTGACCATGGATTTACAAAAGATGAGAGCTACTCCTCCAGTTTTTCTGACTTACCTGAATCAGCTGATACACTTGAAACAGCACCGTACAGCATTCCTATTACCCCTCCCTAACTTCTATGTGAATCTCAGTGAAGACACCATTGTTTTAAACACATAACCTCAAGGTTAAGAGAGACATTTTAGAGGCTACAGAAGAGAGCGATAGGAGAAGGCTCCCTCCAAGTGTTCTAGCCATGCCAGGTTCTCAAATGTCTATTTTGTTCATGCATGTGAATCATATATTCAAAACAAAGCCCCTGTTAAATGTTACTTTAAAAAATCACTCATTATCCTAGATCTCCACATGTAGAAGAACGAAATTAGATCCACATATATTATCCTGAAGAAAAATCAACTCTAGATGGATCAAAGACCTTAATGTGAAGGCAGAAAAGGCTAAAACTGCTACAAGAAAACATAAGCTGTGCCCTACAAGGTACAGGACCAGGAAAGGACTTTCTGAATAGGACTGTTTACCCAGGAATTAAGGCCAACAAATGACAAATGTGACCTCATGTAAACTAAAAAGTTTCTGTATAGCAGAGGAAACAACTGAGTGAAGAGGAAGCTCACAGAGAATCTTTGCTAGATGAACTTTTACTAGAGGATCAATATCCATATATACAAAGAAATCCAAAACAAAAAATCAAGTAAAAGCACAACATAGTTAAAAAAGGGAGTTGTCCCACACAGGATGATAATGCTACCTGAAGGAGCCATAGATTATATAATAAATACTCAGTGTCAGGCACGGGAAACTTTCCTGAGTGGTTGGTCAGGGGGTCAGAGATTCCCAAAACAATATAGGCTATGGCCACTACCTGTGGTAGCCTCCCAGCACTTGAAGGTTAAGAGCTACTGCTGCAGACTCAACACCCACTGTGGACAAGGGACTGGGAGGAGTCCAGCCAGACTGACCTGGAGCCTCCTTTCTGAGGACACTCTGTAAGTATCTGAAGGTGCTATCCAGGCTACCAGGGGAGAGAAGCCAGTGGTAAAGCCTACCAGTCACAAACATGAACGTGGCATACCCCCACTGGTGCAAGTGTGACATCTTTAGCATGGAGGCAGCCATCAGCTAACTGGACTTAAGGCCCATGCAGGAGGGAATTCATAGCTAATACTGCCTATTTAGCCAACCGCTTGTGGCCAGTAAGATCACAGAGCCTGGAGGAGAANCTACTACTGCCATTTTCCTAATCAGGTAAAATGTCTAACTACATTCTAAATACTTCTCTATCCAGGTCTCATCCCTCAACAGAAAAGCTTCTTTTTGCAACAGATGGAGACTATTAATATTACAAAGACCCACATCTGGTTAGAACATAGAGAGTAAGTGACCATGGGTGCCCACTCCTGTCTCTTATACACATCTAGATGTGTATAAGAGACAGGATGGAGACTATTAATATTACAAAGACCCACATCTGGTTAGAACATAGAGAGTAAGTGACCATGGGTGCCCACTCCAAACTGGTACATCTACAATGCAATCTCTACATTGTAAGGCAGGAAAATTATAGAAGAGGGGGCAGAAAGATTTTAAGAGCCCAGGAGCAAGATGCCCACTGAGAGATAGTGTCTTTTAGACATGGCAGGGGAAATGCATCCATGAAATTACAACAATACGGCTGCCTAAATAAGATCTGCATAATGATACCACCAGATGACAAGCTAACTTGGATAAAGATGGTACAGGAATGCTGGGGGGGGGGGAGAGAGAATGAGTATAAATCAGTTTTCTTCCGGTATGAACTCCCTGATAGTCATCCAATCCCAACTGACCAGCCTTAGACACGTGAACGTATAAACAAAACAAGATGAATTCAATTCCATAGGGTGCATGCATATGTAACAATATTAAAGAAGTCATGAATTTGAGACGGAGCAGGAATGGAAAACAGGAAGAGTTGAAGGGGGAAGAAGGAGTGGAAATGATATAAATACAATACTCATGTATGAAATTCTCAAAAATAAGTAAAAATCGCTTGTTATCTGGCAACTGCTCAACAATCACTAAAGGNAGTAAGAATAAATTTTATGAACAGGTAAACTGAGAAATACCAGGTAGGCCTTGGTCGATTCAGATAATCCTGGATTGTTGGTCCTGAAGACTGGANTGGACCCCTTGATCGAGCCATTGCTATTGGATTCATGTAGGCCTTGAGGAAAGAACAAAAATTAATTCCATTAAAATAACCACCAAGGAAAGTCACTTATATCTAGTAGTATAGTANAAATGAATACTATATCCAACTAAGCATGAACAAGCTGACTAATCAATTTCTTATTACAAAATCAGTTTACTCTTCTACACATCCTTGAATGTTTGTGAGATAAGTAGTTATTCCATATAACACATGCTGCTATTGCTTTAGCAGAGATTTGAAAAATAATGATGTCTCTCACCTGCTGAAGCCTTTAGGGTAACTTTTCCTGAAACCCAACAGCCCAGTGAAGGTGATCGCATTATGCTACTGGCAAATTAAGAAACCTACTTCCAAAGAAACAAAAATGATCTAACTCTGCCTNACTGTTAAGTCTCCTAGTCCATACTGATGGCAATTTTATTCTCAAATTAACATTAAAAATTAAGTTACAATCAACAACAAAAAATGAGGATTTCATAAAATGGTGGCCAGTCACAGGGGCGCACACCTATAAGTCTAGCACTTACAAGTTAGAGGCAGTAAGGTCAGGAATAGCTTCATGATGTTTTATCTCAAAACAAAAACAAAGCCCAAAATGACCTTAAAAATGTATGTGTATGGGTGTTTTGTCTGCATGTCTATCTGTGCACTATGTATACATAGTACCTATGGAGTTCAAAAGAGTGCATCGGAGTCTCTGGGAATGGAGTTATAGATGGCTGTGAGCTACCATGTGGGTGTTGGACTCCAACCCAGGCCCTCTAGAGGAGCAGCCAGTGCTCTTAACCACCATTTTTCCACCCTCCCAAAATAATTTAAAATGTGCAAGNAATAAATGTGCCACAAATAATGAAATTACAATTTGCAGAATGGGAAACCATATCCTGAATAAGAAAGTAATGCCCAGGGTATAAAAAGACAACAAAACACCTGATTATCTAATTTAAAACTGAGCAAAGGACTGAAAATAGATATGTCTCCAAAGACACACTGTCAATGGCCAATAAACACAAGAAAGAATCTCAATATTACTAGGAAGGCTATTAGCAAAGAACCAGAAAATCACAAGGATTGTTACAAATGGGAAGAAAGCAGGACCCTTTGTGCACCGTTGGTGGGAGTATAAAATGGAATAGTTGTTGTAGAAANTAATTTAGTGCTCCTCAAAAAGTTCCACATAGAATCACCACANGAACCTCCAATTCCATGTCTAGGTACTACAGACACCCAAACAAATGCAATGCAGACTCTAGTAGACACCAGTGTTCACAGCAGCAGTCAGTAGTCACAGTAGTCAACAGGCAGAACAAAACAAATGTCCATCCACGGATGACTAGATAAACACAACACACATCCCACTCAATTTTCAAAAACTGAATTCTAATACTGTATCTGGATGGGTCTTGAAAATAGCTATGCTAAGTAAGGTAAAACAAACACAACCGGACAGCGCCACAGTTCCACTTCTGGAAGATATCTGTAAGAGGGAAATCTATAGAGACAGAAGACAGAACTGGGCTTATCAGGAGACAGAAGCTTGAGATGAAGCTGTTTCATCGTGCACAGCTCACTCAGGATTCTGAAAGTTCTGCAAGTAGACAGACAGGTGTAGAGCCCTGCAAATGCAGCTAATGACACTGAACTACACTTTAAAACAGCCAAGGTTGCTGGGCATGGTGGGGCATCCCTTTAATCCAAGCACTCCCTCAGGAAGAAGAGGCAGGAGGATCGCTGTGAGTTCCAGGCCAGGCATGGCAACACAAGGAGACCTTGTCTCAAATAGAAAAAAAAAAAGGTGGTAAACTTTATGATACGTGAAACAACGTATCAGTCTCCACTGTTTTGCTTTCACATCAACTGAAAAATGCTAACAGCAGCAGTTGAAGGAAATATTTGAGAGTGTATGTTTATACAAAAACAAAACGTACTCTGAGGATAGGGAGATGACTCAAGATCAGATCCTGATTCTCCTGCCTCCACTTTCTGAGTGCAAAGACTGCAGGCCTGCACCATGTCTGATTTTACATGGTGCTGGGGATCACACTCAAGGCTTTATACATGCCAGGCAAGCAAGCATCATCAACTGAGCTACAGCCTACATATCATATGCATATAAATATATAGAAATATATTTTACAGTTACTATAGTAGGATAAACACACATTTCAGAGACCTTTTTTCCCCCTCAAAAACACTAAGACAAAATAAAGCAAAAGTTTGTTTAGTGATGGTTTCTGGCAGAGATGTGGATTTACTAAAATCTGCTTTAGATATAAAATCTGTTTTGTTTTCAGACAGGATCTCCTGAAGTAGCTGTAGTCTGTCCTGAACTCACAACACCCTCGCCTCAGCCTGTCATCACAACCATGCACCACCATGCCTGGCCTGGTCTCAACCTCCTGATCCTCATATTCAGTTTTCCCAAGTTTAATTCAAGTTGATAAATGTTTATTTTATTTAAATGATAGGAACTTAGGATAAAGATAATTACTCTTGGGTTGATTTTAAGGCCTTCCTCTTCTTAACACTGTGAAAGGAACAAAGAAAGCACTGTATTTGCTGCACTTTATCAAAACCTGTAAAAATGACCAATATTTCCACCTTTGTAACAGATGTGACAGACAGACTTCCAGATTTCTCTGGCAGAATAAACAATAAAAAACCACCATTAAACAGCACAGGCTGAGAACCACCTCCACTAAGACAACACTGCCTAATTACTTGGAATGATCCACAAATCTGACATAAGTTTATTGCAAGCAGGAAGGCGTGTTAAAAGTTCCCAATGTTAGGGATATTTAGAGAATCAAGGCAAGGTGTGGGTATCAAATGCAATGCAAAATATAGAGGCACTGTGTGTGTGTGTGTGTGTGTGTGTGTGTGTGTGTGTGTGTGTGTGTGTGTAACCAGAGACTGACATAAGGTGTCTCCCTCAACAGCTCTCCACCTTATTTTTGGAGATTGGGTCTCTCACTGAACATGGAACTCACAAATTTAAGTACACTGGCTTGCTAGCAAGCCCCAGGGATCCTGGGTGCTGGGAACCAAACCCAGGTTCTCCGCCAGAGCACTAAATACTTTTAACTGCTGGCATTTTAGTAGTCCCTAATGGTAAAATGTTTTAAGTTTAAAATTATAAAATTTATTTCTAAAGAGTGCAACTAGCCAGGCAGCGGTGGCGCACACCTTTAATCCCAGCACTNGGGAGGCAGAGCCAGGCGGATCTCTCTGAGTTCAAGGCCAGCCTGGGCTACAGAGAGCAGCCAGGACAAGCACCAAAAACTACATGGAGAAAACCTGTCTTGAAAAACCAAAGAGTGCAACTATATAAAAGGACCATCCCAACCAAATTACAACAGCAAAAACTGAAAACATCTCGGCCATCATCAAATCAGGATTCATAAAATATACTGAAAGTATGCCCCCTAAATGAAATATTATGTAGTTACTAAAAAAAAAAAAATGAAGTAGATCTATAGTTTGTGATTTGGAAAGATGTTTAAGGTTCTAAAGTGAAAAGCAAACGCAGTTGCAAAAAATAAAAAGCATTTTAATCAACATCAACAACCAAAAAATGAATGTGTGTGCATCAAAATGAGAAGACATTCCCCTTAACTATTTTGTTTTTGTAAATAATTGTTTTTCTTATTTATTGCTTGTGTATATGTGTCTGTGTGACTGTAGAGGCCAGAAGAGGGTGCTGGATCTCTTGGAGCTGTAGTAGAGATGGTTGTGAACCACCTAATGTGGGTGCTGGGAACCAAATTCTGGTCCTCTTCAAGAGTAGTATGTGCTTTTAACTGCTGAGCCATCTCTACAGCCCACCTCCTTTACCATTTTATATGCTTAATGGCTCAGTGGTTAANAGCACTGACTGCTCTTCCAGATGACCCGGGTTCAATTCCCAGCACCCACATGGCAGTTCATAACTGCCTGTAACTTCAAGATTTGACACCCTNNTACAGACATACATGCAGGCAAAAAAAAACCAATGCACGTAAAATAAGTTATTAAAAAAGATTAATTCACTACCTTGATAAAAGATATACTAAGGGTGGGGAAGATGCTTAACAGGTAAGAGCATCTGCTGCTCTTGTAGAGGACCTGGGATCAGTTACCAAAACCTTACAGCAGCTCTCAACTGTCTGTAATGCCCATTTCAGGGAATCCTACGCCCTTTTTTGGCCTCTAGTGCCCGGTTCCCATGGAGGTCAGAAGAGGGCTTAAAATGTCCTGAACTGAAGAGCAATCCTGGGTCTTCTGGAAGAACAGCCAGTGCTCTTCACCAGTGAGCCATCACTCTCACTCAACATGGTCATTTTAAAGACTGTGAGGTTCACTGGAGAGTGAGTAAACACATGTGCCTCCAAGCCTAAGGGCATGAGTTCAATCCCTGAGACTTACTGCTGGCTCTGGAAAGTTGTCTCCTGGCACCCACGCACCCACACATATAGACATATGAAAAATTAAAATGTAATAAAAATTACAAAAATAAATACCTTGACTTTGTAAGTCACACATTCATATTATACATGACTATAATTGTCTATGGCTCCAAACTGCTGCATGAGTTCAAATAACGGAAAATGATGTTATTGTAACTCAGAGTAGCAAGCTAGGCTCAAGGAGATTCACATGTGTGCAGGTACCAAAAGAGCAACATAGGACAACTGTGAAAGGCATGAGCAGAATCTAATTTGTTGCTTTGACTGTCTTTACCTAGAGGATATATCTATTCATGTTAGAGGGCACAGATCACGAAAAAGAGTAAGAAGCAAGCTTCCAGAAAACAGGCACAAAGGCACTGAGAACATGATGGTCCTTTACAGATGCCAAGAACTAAAATGTTCAGGTTATCCATGAGTGGGAGTACACATGCACACACTCAGAGGATCTCTGTCACTTCTGTCAACTCTTCTGTGAACTCAAACTTCTCTAAGAAGGGCTGAAGAGATGACTCCTAGTCAAGGCGAGTATTTATTTCTAAAGGACTCAAGTTGGGTTCTCAGTAGCCTCAAAGGCTGTAACNACAACTTCCAAAACAAACAAACACCCCACAACAAAACAAAACAAAAACCATTGTTTAGGAGGAGACATTTTATACCCAAGCCTGATGACCTGAGTTTGATCCTGGGAATCTACAGTAGAGGAAGAGAAATCCTGGCTAGTTGTTCTCTGACCTTCACAAGCTTACTGTGGCAGGTGTGCACACATACACAGAAAATAAATATGAATAAAAACAGCAACAAAACAACTGTTCAACATGAGATCTAGTTTTTTAAATTTGTGTGTCTGTGTGCCCGTGTGCGTGTGTGTGTGTGTATGCACATGCACGCACGTTCTCATAGACCATCAGAAGGTGGCCCTGGATCCTCTGGAGCTGGGGTTACAGAGGGCTATGGATGGCCTGATGTGGGTGCTGGGAACGGACCTTCAGTCCTCTGCTAGCACAGCATGTGCCCTGTCTCTTATACACATCTAGATGTGTATAAGAGACAGCAATATCATCAGTGTAAGAAAAAGACTGGATTGCCTCTGAGACCATCTCTGAACAACAACAATAACAGAACAGTTAGTATTTTCAGAGACAGGCATTCAAAATCAAGACCCTGTCTCTTATACACATCTAGATGTGTATAAGAGACAGCTTTAACACCATGACAATATCATCGGTGTAAGAAAAAGACTGGATTGCCTCTGAGACCATCTCTGAACAACAACAATAACAGAACAGTTAGTATTTTCAGAGANAGGCATTCAAAATCAAGTCCTGGCCAAACTNTGGAGCCAGTAAAGAAAGCAGAGANTGCGTGAACTGAAGCGACAGGAGTGACTGAAGCGGAGACTTTCAAGGCAGTGCTAATGCATCATAATGGTGGANNCATATCATTATTAATTTGCCCAAAGACATAAAATGCACAGCATGGTGTGATTCCTGAAATATAAACCACAAGTTCAACAGAACAAATGTACCTTTTCAGTGGGGGGGTGTTGATAATGGAGAAGGTGTGCCTGTGAGGGAAATGTATAGGATATCTGTGGTTTAAAAGTGCTGTTAAAGAGTGAATCTTTATAGAAAAAAAAAATTTCAGAGTCATGAGGTACTGAACTAAGTGTCAAATGATCCAAGCTCTGGTGGCAGTTTAAGCAGCCTGAACCTGTCCTCTACAAATGAGAGACTTCATCGATCTCCTACATCTCCCGTCTCTTGAATTAATGTTTTCAGTCTTATAATCTTTGAAGCGCAAACAAAAGGCTACCAGAACATTCTGTGCTACCACAACAAAACAGTTCGGAGTTGTCAAAACGGGCCAGGAAACGAAGCTAATCTCATGTTTCACAAATGCCTTAGGGATGTGTAAATGAAAAGTTTCCAGTAAAATGGAACATTTTGGATTTTGTTTGTAAGCAATCCTATACTCTTTAAATCCACGAGAGCATTATCAATGAAAACAAAACTAAACCGAAAAAATCTCCAGAAAACCATTTCTCAGCGCGAGAGGACATGAAAAGAGCCCAAGCACTTCAGGACGTCGAACTCAGGATGCCCATGCACACGGCCATTTCAACTCGAGTCGATGGTCCAGACGACGCGTGGCCTCTTCTTGAAGCCAGGAGGAAAGACCATTTCTGAACCGTGCAAGCAATGATCTCCACTCAAGAGGTTCCATCAGGGAACCACGCGGAACTAAACGGACGTTTTGCAGCCGGGGAGCACTCCCTCTCACTCCACAGGCAGCTCTTAGGTACCCACGCGCATCGGCTCGGGCAGTTGCCTCTGTGGTCAGGCTGGGACCAAGGAGGCCCCCGCTCGCCCAGGTACAAACTCGGGTTCACGAGTCACGAACTTCCGTGGGCGCAGCCGTCTGGAGCACCCCTGCCCCCGCGGTCGGGCTGCGCGGCGCCTGGGCCTCGGCCTCTCCGGCACAAGCGGCGCCGACTCCGCCTCGGCGCTCGCACCCCTCCCCGCTGCGGGGCGAGCGACCCCCGGGGCCCGCAGAGCCCGCCGACCGCGGCGCCGAGGGCGAGCCGCGCGCACGCGCACCGCAAGGCGCGGGGGTCTCGGGGGCCCGCAGGTGCGCCGCGGCCGCCGGCCCCGCCGCGACGGGCGCCGGCTTCCGCCCGCCTACCTCCCGCCCCCGCGCCGTCCGTCGGTTTTCCCCACCGAGTACTCACCACGCGGTTGTCCCGCTTCCCCATGGTGGCCGGCGGGACGCGCGGGAAGCCGCGGACGGAGCAGGCCCGAGAAGAAGCCGAAGCGGCCCGCCGCAAGTCCTCCCACCGCCTCTAACGCCCCGCCCAGAGAGCGGCGCCCCCGCCAATCCCGGGCCCGCGTACGCCACAGCGCCCCCTGGCGGTGCGGAGGACAGACCGGCGCCAGCGCCGCCCGCGGTTCCAGGAGCTGCGGCTGCAGGGTTCCTGTGACCACCCACTCNCCNGCAGGAGGACACGCTCTGTGCCCCGTCTCGCCAAGGCAGCTCACTGCATTTNGCCTTGGTTTTCTTTCATTCTTTATGCGCCGAAATACTCATTCTAGGGGAAACTAAGATTACTACAACTCTTACTGTGCCTGTTGGNAATAAAGTGAGGACCTACGCAAACTGGTCCTACAGAGTCCTTCTTCACCTGGTGGGGGAGAAAGTGCTGTTAGAGACTTAGGGTACTTGTACTGCTAAACTTCCTTCGTTCATCACCCGTGGATTCATCTGGTTTTTTTAAAAATCATCCACCTTGCGCCAGGCGGTGGTGGCGCACGCCTTTAGTCCCAGCACTCGGGAGGCAGAGGCAGGCGGATCTCTGTGAGTTCGAGGCCAGCCCGGGCTATCGAGTGAGTTCCAGGAAAGGCGCCAAAGCTACACAGAGAAACCCTGTCTCGAAAAACCAAATAAATAAATAAATAAGTAAAAATTAAAAATCATCTACCTTGCATAATTTTCCTTAGGAACACTTGCTTCTCTTGCAGAGGAAGTCAAGTATCCACAAGGAGGTTCACAACCATCTGTAACTCCAATTCCTGGGTTTCTGGTGCCCTCTTCCGACTTCCTTGGGCACCAGGCACACATGGTGCCCAAACATACATGCAAGCAGCCAAACTACTCATACACGTAAAATAAATCTAACAAAAAAAATTTAAGTCATAAAACTTTAAAAAGTGAGGCTGGGTCACAACAAAGATAGTTAAGACACTATCACTACCTTTAAGGAGTCTGTAAGTTTCTAGGGCGAGATAAACACACACAGGTTAGACCTTATTGCTTGGCTGCTTGGCATTATCTGGACCGTCCCAAAACTTCAGAAGAAGTGACCTACACTCTAGAAAATAATACACCATACTCATTGATTATTCACAGGCTTGGAAATAGTGCTCATAGGTTCATGTCAACACGAGAGCATTAGGAAGTAATTTAAAATCGACCAGAATCCTTTCTGGACTTTTGGGAAAAGGCAATACGGGACTTTCATTACATTGAAGAAAATCTTTTGGCTCCACCCGGGGGGGGGGCTTATGCATACAATCCTAACATTTGGGAGACTAGGGGTTGGGTTGGTAGAAATAAGTTCAAAGCTATCTTGAGCAACAAAGTAAATGCAAGTCTGATGTTATTTTTTACTTCTTTTTTTTTGGGGGGGGGTGCCACCCAGCTCCCAAAGAAATCACATACGGAGGCATATTCTTAATTATGAATGCCTGGCCTTAGTTTGGTTTCTTTCTTACTGGCTTTCCTTAACTCACCCTGTTTACCTGTTGCCTCTGGGCTTTTCCTGTTCTCTTACTTCTGTAAATCTTACTCTTACTCTGTGGCTTGCTGTGTAGCTGCGTGGCTGGCCCCTGGAGTCCTCCACCTTCTCTGGCTACTCCTTCTTTCANTCCTTCATCTCTTTTCTTCTCTTCCTCCCAGATTTCTCCTTCTATATAATCTCTCTCTGCCTGACAGCTTCACCTATCTCTCTCTCCTGCCTTGCTATTGGCTGTTCAGTTCTTTATTAAACCATCAGGTGTTTTAGACAGGCACAGTAACACAGGTTCACAGAGTTAAACAAACAGAGTTTACATAACAGAAGTAATACATCTTAAAATAATATTCTACAAGAGTATAGATTTAAATATATATATATAATGTTATATAATTCAGCAAGAAGATTTGTGTTTCCTTTAGCTATCTTTAGCTGACGAATGACCCAGACCCAGAGCAGGTATCTCAGAAGAGGGCAGATAAACAGGAAAACTATCCAGGACCCAGTGGGAATAACAAAAATGCTTTTGGGGCCTGGTGAGAAAGGACTTCATAAAATCTAGATCATTCCAAGTCTTTTCAGAACAAAACTCCCACCAACTCTGGGGGAAGACCGAAGTGATGCCTTATACATCGCCCACACATGTGATCTGCTAAGAAACACACGTTCCTTCTAGCAGTGAATTCCATGCTGTCCCAAATGCTTAAGGCATACCAAGAGATTGCATTTCATCCTTCAGTTAAGAAAAGCAGAGGGTAGGGGAAACCGAGTCATTTACTCCATGTCTCACAGTGACAAAGCAGAGCTGCTGAGCATTTGGGCACAAGTGTGTCAAAGATGAACATGGAGCTTCCCGTACAGCCTTACACTGTCATTGGCGGGGGCAAGGGAGGATGGAAAAATTTCAGGTAGACTGTGAGCCTGGGCAGAATTCCCACAGAAGAGCTGAGAAGGAAGAGAGAACTTCCTGGTTAAAGGAAACAGACACAGCCAAGTGTGACAGTGTGGGGTACTTGTAGATGGGATGCAAGGCAGGAAGGTCACATGGGGCTGGAGGCAAAGGACCTTGACTGTGAAGGGAAAAGTCTTATTTTACTGTACAGGCAGAGTTTTGAATGGGAGTAGATGAATAACTTCAAAAGGGCAAAGCTGTAAATAACAGTAATAATTATATTAATAACCTCTTACATAGAGACTTTCCAAGTGAATAGCATTCGATGATTATAACCGGGGTTGTCTTCTAAATGTAATAATTTACTAATTGACTTTCCTACACTGTGAATTATTTTTGTATGGGTGCTTGAGATTTTGAATGGAAAGAGATGTAGGCATCTAAAACCGCAAATGTCTGTTGTTTGGGTGCACATATCCTTAGACACTTATATTTGATCACAGCCCCTGCAGTGATATTAACGTAGGCGGCTCTTTTGTTGGGAGAGATCAAGTTTGTGACAAAGGAAATGACTAAGGTATGGCACTCTCATGCTGTGACAAACTATGCAGGAATCTTAAAAGTGAAGGAGAGCTAGATGTGTTGATCTGGGGGAAATGGTCACTATATATCATTGGAGAACAATGAACTGTAAAACAGTGTAGACCATGGCAGCACGTAGTGAATGGAAGGATGTACAGGAAGGTGGCTCAGTGGGTAAAGAGCGTGCTGTGTAAGCATCAGGACTGGGGTTCGGATCCTCAGCACACACCTCAGCACACACCTCAGCACACACCTCAGCACACACCTCAGCACACACCTCAGCGCACACCTGAATGTTGGGCGGGTATAAGAGGTCCACCAGTAAGCCCTAAGCTCTGGAGGTGGATATAAGTTCTCCAAAGCAGGATGACTAGCTAGACTAGCTGAATTGGTGAGGTTTAGGTTCCAGTGAGAGACCCTGTCTCACATGTATCTACCCACAAATGAGCACTTGCATACATGTGAACACACACATGCCTATCACACACACACACCANTAAAAAGAAAATATATTGGTTCATGTGCTGTCTAGATTTATGTCAACTTGACACAAGGTATCAGAGAGGAGGGAGTCTCTACTGAGAAAATGCCTCCATAAGGTTGGGCTCTAGGCAATCCTGTAGGGCATTTTCTGAAGTAGTGATGGATAGGGGAGGGCCCAGCTAATTGTGGGTGCTGCCATCCCTGGCTGGTGGTCCTGGGTTCTATAAAAAAGCAGGATGAGCAAGCTCTGGGGAGCAAGTCAGTAAGCAGCACTCACTCTTCTATGACCTCTGCATCAGCTCCTGCCTCCATGTTCCTGCATGTTTGAGTTCCTGTCCTGACTTCTTTTGATGATGAACAGTGATGTGGAACTGTAAGCCATATAAACCCTTTCCTCCCCAACTTACTTTTGGTCATGGTGTTTCATCAGAGCAATAGAAACCCTAACTCAGACAGTTAAGCATTATGAAATATTCAGCAATTGCTGACCTGTAAGGGTGACAATTCATATTGTTCAGTGTGTGTGTGTGTGTGTGTGTGT